>CM076581.1:377258946-377329559 GCA_034641835.2 Pinus albicaulis
GTTTAAAGAAAGGCGTGGAAGCTAAGATGGATGGCATGGAAGCTAAGATGGATGACATGAAAGACAACATGGAAAACATGAAGAATGATCTAAAAGCAGACATAGAAGGTTTGACAAAGTTGATACAAGAAATGTTTCCTAATGGTGAAAAGATAATAGAAGAACCTCATGATGAGAACAAAATAAATGTTAATCGTGATTTCATAAACTCTAATGTTGGCGGGAAGAACCACCATATTCAAAAAATGGATATGAGGAAGTTTGATGGAAAGGATCCTGTAACATGGATACTACAGATGGAGCAATATTTTGATCTCCATAACGTGCAAAACACACAAAAGGTACGCATTGCAACTTTACAATTAGAACAAAATACATTTGTATGTATTCATGGTATATTAAAATAAAAAATTGTCACTTAGTTAAATTTCTGGGAGAAAATAACTTGTTTATTATGAGATACAAAACATCACCTTCTTTGCTTAATTCCAAAATCTAAAATAAAGAGTTTTAGTAGGCAAATACATTGAGACTTAAAAAATTGAATATAGAATGCTGATATTGGAAAATTCTAGGATGATCTCATACACGGCACTAAAGGATAACATCCAACATGAAGTTCGCGTTCTGGAACCTGATTTATTGGAGAAGGCATTCAGGTTGGCAAGAAAAGTTGAATGTAAAGTTATGGCGACAAGGAAGCCTACCACTCAATTCTATAAAGAAGGAAGTGTTGCTACATCTAGATTTCCACAACCTACAAGGTTGACACCACAACAATTGGAAGAAAAAAGAGCAAAATGGCTTTGCTATAGTTGTGATAGAAAATACACCAAAGGTCATAAGTGTGCTGAGAAGAAATTATTTTACATAGATTGTGAAGAGAGGGGGGGGGAGCAAAGAGGATATTTTAGGAGACGACCTAGAAGTGAAGAAATGAATACGGCCATATGATATGTTGGCAGAGATTACCACTCCTAAAAATCTCAAGATAGAAGGACATATCAAGAAGAAAAATGTAATAGTGTTGATTGATTAGGGTAGTACCCATAATATATTCATTGTAAGGTAGCCAAGGACTTGAATTGTTTCCTATACCCAGCACCCGAATGTCAAGTGATTGGTTGCAAATGGAGGAACTATAAATTGCTCTGGAAAATGCCATAATATCAAGCTAACCATGGAGGAATATGTATTGACCAGTCCAATGCTTTCCATTCTTATGGGAGGTGCTGATGTTGTACTAGGAGTACAATGGTTACAATCTTTGGGGACAGTAGCTTTTAATTTTCAAGAACTTTTCTTGAAATTTTTTCAGAAGGAAAGGAAGTAGAATTACGGGGTATTATGGGGAAGCCGGGAAAGATAATAAGATCTAATGTCATGACAAAGCTTCTGAAGAAAGAACAACGAGGCGTAATTGCACAATTATGCTCACTAGAAGTTCCAACATCAAAATTATCTATTTCTGCAGATCTCCAACAAGTCTTAGACAATCATTCCAAGGTGTTTGAAACTCCCAAAGGACTACCACCTATTCGTGATCATGATCATGATATTCACTTGATTAGGAAGTGTTCTCCAAACATCGGGCCTTATAGATATCCTTACGTCCAAAGAGCGAAATTGACGTGTGGTTGCAGAAATGTTAGGCGGGTATAATTCAACCTAGTCAAAGTTCTTTCTGCACTCCTAGTATTGGTACACAAGAAGGATGGATCATGGTGAATGTGTCAGTTATAGGGAACTCAATAAGCTCACCATTAAAGATAAATTTCTCATTCCTGTGATTGATGAATTATTGGATGAATTACATGGAGAAATTTATTTTACCAAGTTGGATCTTCGTTGAGGATATCAATAAATTAGAATGAGAGGCGAAGATATTCCAAAAACAACATTTCGAACTCATGAGGGTCATTATGAATTTGTGTTCATGCCTTTTGGCCTTACCAATGCACCTTCTACATTTCAAGGGTTGATGAATTCCATTTTCAAACCCTTCCTTAGAAAAAAATTTCTAGTATTTTTTGATGACATACTAATCTACAGCGGGTCTTGGAAGGATCATGTTCAACATGTTGACAGGGTGCTCAAACTATTGCAGGAGAAAAAATTATATGCAACAACATCCAAACATTTCTTTGGAGTACAAGAGGTGGAATATCTAGGTCATATTGTATCTCACAAGGGTGTTAAGGTAGACCATAACAAAATTAAAGCCATTAAAAAATGGAAAGTCCCCACAACCATAAAGCAGTTGCGAGGATTTGTCATGTTAACAGGGTATTATCGCAAGTTTGTTAAGAATTATGGGAGAATAGCGGCACCTCTAACAACATTATTGAATAAAGATGCATTTTCATGGACTCCTGAAGCAACTAAGGCCTTTGAACGTCTTAAAGAGGCAATGTGCCTAGCACCGAGTCTTAGCTGCGCTAAGACTTCAAAAATTTTATTGTGGAATGTGATGCCTCGGGAAATGGAATTGGTGTTGTTTTGTCTGGGGAAGAAGACTGTTTGAGTCGGTCTCTTCATCCCTAAATCGAGGGAGAGATCAAAATCTCTTTTGTCGCATTTCATTTTTAGGTGTCTCATTCGGTTCGGTCATTTGTTTTCCATTAGGATCATCGGTCTTCTGATGGAAGGGTCTTCTCACTCATGTCCCTCGTGTCTTGTACCTGTTGGCTCATGTATTTTCATAGAAGTTCATCAAAATCATTGTACAGTCATGTTTTCCAAAGAGTCACTTCAGTCATTAGGTCTAGGGTTTAGTCTTCAGAATGTCTAATAATGTTAGCAGGCATATGAGGGAGGTTCGAAATAAGTTTTCATTGCAAAAATTTCATCGTCATATTGCTTGATCATGATTCTTCTTTAAAACTCTGTTTTGAATAAAAATCGTCAATTTTGTCTTTTGTAATAAATGCCATGTAATTTTCAAAAGTTTTTCATTTGTGAAGATCTTCAGGCGCAGCCCTGGTCGCCTTTGCCAAATCCAATGCCAGCTATCCCTGCAAAAAATAGACAAGAGATTCATCATCAATTCAAAAATCAAAGGAAACAAACAAAAACAGAGTTTATATTAAAAAGTGAAAAGTGCCAAAGTTCAAACATTAGCAAGTGGGTTATTTCAAATCAAAAATCAAAGCGCATGCCATAAAAGATATTTTTGTGTCTTCATAAATCATTTCCATACCAAGAGTTATCAAAGACCCAAGAGAAAATCGTGGAGGAAGCAAAAGCCAGTCTTGGAAGGAAAACTGTGGTGAAGTTCAGAGTCGCGGTGCGTTGGGAGGTGGTCGCGGCGCATAGAAACGTTTTCCACCATGCAAAATACAACGGTCTCGGCGCACTGGGTTGTGTGCGTGGTGCACAGGGCAGACACACAAAAAATTTGCCACTGTTCCATAAATTCAAATCGACTCAATCTCCTATGCTCCAAGTAAGTGTGTGAAACTTTGAATTGCTATTAGCTTGTGTTTGGTGTTGCTTGAAAGAAGGAATATGAGAATTTGTAATGTCAAATTGTAAACCCTATTACCTTGTTTAAAACTTCTCCTTAGGGTTTTGAATTGGTGTTCTAAAAAATAATTTGGTGCCAAACCCTTTTATTTCCCACCTTGTTTTTCCCTCTCACTGTTATTATATCACTACATTACATCTCACTATAGTTCATCCCTTACCCCTTTTCATCCTCAAAGTGACTTATTCGTAAGCCCCATTTTCCTATCCCTAAAAGCTACTTCATTCCCTATCATTTTCCCTTTCTCATTTCACTTATAAAATCCCCAAACCCCAAGTTCCAAAACAGTCAAGTGACTGTTATTACACTTTAAATTCACTTGACAAAACTCCATCATTCTCACTGCCTTATTTCCCACAGTCCCTTCCTATTTGACACATTTGGCAATCAAGACAAAGACACCAAATTCGCATTTTCATCTCATACAAATCAACATATACTTGGCATAGACCTTGCAACAACATGGAGACAAATTCCTCTTATGACCAAGACAGTGACTCTACAACCGAATTGCATGCACCAAGGAGACCAGAAGTTGTTGGAGAAGGCAAACAAGGAAAATAACATGTTGAGGCACATGAAGAATCATTGTTGGGCACGAAATCATGTTTGCAAGGCGCGAATCAAGATCCTGAAGGCAAAGTTAAAGAGGGTACTAAAACGTCGCAAAAGGCATGATGGACTCCAAATTTTGGCCGAAGCTTCTTTGGTCCAGCATAGTGCTTGATGGTGGACATTCAGCCCAAATTTCAAGAAATTTGGGAAAAATTTTGTCAATTTTGAATTTTTGGGCCTAAACACAGATTTTCTTGCCCGACGCGTAGCGCCACTTGGCGCGCGCTTATAATTGGCAGCTCTTCTGGAGGAAAAATTTGCATTTCTGGATTTGTCATCAAAATTTATGCATGCCTATGGATTACCTAAGGATTTCATCAAGTTTTGGGTTGCCTAAAGGGTAAAAAACACCCTAAAAATGGCATTTCTGCCACTTTTTGCACACACAGGAAGCATTGTTGGGAAATTTGATTTTTGGAGGGGAAAATGGAAACCAAATTCAAAAATTCCACTTGGGTTGGAAAGTAGACAGGCAGGGCTTTCCAACGAGCTATCCTGCACTCAATTTGGACTTCGGGAAGGCCCTCAAAATCAGCCTCAAACTTGTGCTACGCATAGAGATTTCAGGCGTGGCGCATAGGGAAATTTGGCCTATTTTTCACTTAGCAGCTCAGAATTTCGCCTAGTTTTGGCTAGTTTGACTTTTTTCATGTAAATCTTAATGTAAATTGATGTAATTTCATGACTTTGATGTAATTTTTGCACACTTTTACTCATCTTAGTAGATTCATTCACCAAGAAGTGAAATGTGAGTGAATGAATCAGTTTCCTATCATATAGAGGCAAGTTGTTTCATTGCCTATTTTCCAGTTCCTAGTTAGATATGGTTTAAATAGCTCCTAGAATGGTGAGCTAGACCCCTAGAGGAATTTGAATGAGTTAGTCTTGTCTATATCATGTATTTCTTCACTCATTTTTAGGGTTGGACACTTGGGATTGCTTGGCACTTCATTGTACATTTCATCTCTGCAATTTTGGCAAAGGAATAGACCAGGTTTTGCAACACTCTTTGGGATCCATGTGGCTCTGTGTTTTGATGGTGTGTTTCTCTATGTGATTGTAAGTTCACTGATGTTTAAGTGTATCATTTCCCTTCTCCTTTCTTCTTAAATTAAACAAATGAGTGATAAAGGTGGAATTCATTAGCTTGCTTTGCTCTGCCTTCAGTTTTGTTTAATTTTCCATGTTTTCATCTGTTTGAAGAGGATTCTTGAAAGCCTCTTTCCCTCTTCAGCTCCTCACTGGTTTGAGCTATCCATTCATTCAATTCAAAGCATCAAAACAATTTCCTTCCTTGCGCCAATCAGAACTCTGCAAAAACTAGGCCTTTTCCCCGGACCCAAAATCTGCCTTTCCCTTTGATTCCAACAAAAACCCCCAAAATCAAAAGTAAACTCTTTTACTTATATACCTAGCCTAAAATAAGCCTTTATTTCAAGTCATCTCAAGCCTCATTGATTATCTTTGCTGAGATTGACCTGGAGAGAGCCCTCTCCTGATCTGATTGGGCTAGCTACCAGACTACGCGTGGTTTGATGTTACCCTGAACTCTGCCTTCCCTCAGCCTGAGGTAGATTTAGGAAATAACATAGTGGCAACTCCAATGGGGAATAATATGGTTTGCTTGTTAGTGTTATTTGTTTTATAAGCTATATACGGATCCTGAAGTTATGCCAGGTAGCCTTCGAAACGCTCTTGCTTTGCATTAGCGAAAGTCGATAAACGTTGCTTAAGTCAATCTCCAGTCTAGTTTGTAAACGTAAAATCTGACTTGCAAATTGCCCCATTACATGTATAAAGTTAGATCTAATTGTTGATGGTGGACAACTATTATACATAGCATAGGCTGAAATCATTCACCTGGTGACTCCAGTGTCGAAGAATCCTAAGGTTCAGAATTTTTATGGCGAATCTACTCTTCAAGAATCAGTAGCCTGAGGAATTTATTGGTGAATTCATTGTTATCAAAATGGTTTCGCGGGATTGAAGGTATGCTCCCATGAGCCGAGATCACATTCCAGGTTTTCCAAATAAAATTCCTAAGGTAGATTGGCAAAGGAATTTGCCTACGTTTAAAGATGATGATAGGAAGGATGCTGCTTTACATATGGTTAGATTTCACATACATATTCGCAAGTTGAAGGTTGATTTTCCCGAAGATTGCTTGATGAAGATATTCATGGCCACTCTGGAGGGTGAAGCCCGATCTTGGTATGAAAGTTTTCCGCCTACTTGTATTTACTGTTTAAAGGATTTTCATACCATGTTCTTTGAAAGGTATAAAGAATATTATCCATCCTTAACTTTAGTTTAGAACTATTGTAGCAATGTTCATAGTTTTATTGAAAATCTTGAAAAAGTTTATGAAGATGATGACTTCATGGACGATGAGATCATGGAGGCTCTGTACGAAAATCCATTTCAGCAGCATAAAGAGAACTTAGAGGATACCCATCAAGATGCTCAAGAAACTTTGCAGCGGGATCAAGATCTTGGTACTATGGAAAATGATGAAAGAGAAGGTTTTATTTCAGATCTATCCATAGAAGAAGACAATATACAGGAAAGTCAAGTTTCAATTTTAGAATGTGATAAAGTCAAGTCACCTATTTCAGATCTAGATTCAGTTCGTGATGATCAAGAATACCTTGTGCTGAATCCCATGAAGGAGAGCTCTGCTATTGAGATCATTTGGAATGAAGAAGACAAAGTTATTGATCCAGATGTTCTCATTTCATTAGAACAAAGATTTCATGAGGAGGTAATTTAGTCAGTTCATGAAAAACAACATGAGATCTTTGTTCAAGTAAGTGAAAAATATTCTTTTAATAACTCAGTGATAAATGATAATTTGATTGCCATGTCATATGAAGATGATCAACAATGTTTTCAAATTTCAAAATATCAGGGAATTAAGGACTGTCATTAAGGTTTTTCATGTTTAAAATGTTACTTCATGAAGACAATCACTATTTGAGAAAAAGAAAACAAAAAGTATTATCTCCTCTGTCTGAAGATGAGATAGATCAACTCCTGAAAGGTCATGTCACAGCCCAAGCTAAAGCAGATTTGCAGTGCCCACATGGTCAAGAAAGTGTTGGTGAAACTTCTTCTTCTTTTGAAAATGATGACGGTCTTTTAATTAGCTTTATAGACCAACAAACAGATAATATTTTCTTTCATGAAGATGATAAGGCTGTCATGTTTGATAATCTTGAAGATTGTTTTTGTTTAAGAATGACCTAGACCATGAAGTTGAGGAATATGAGCTTGAGAAAGACAATATGCCAGAATTTCTTATGGTCAAGGAACTTACAGCTAACACTCAAATGGCAGAAGCATATAACTCTTTGTGCCTTCCTATCACTCGGCAATAAATTTCTCTTTCAGATTAGAATGAAGCGAGTAGTTGTATTTTTGCTGTTGGATCTCAAGACCAACTAGTGCTTTAGGATTTTCAAGATCCCTTCGGCATTCTTTTGCAAGCATTAGAAAAGATAAATTTTTCCTGGTTCATTATCATAAGCCTTGGTTTCAGTGGTTATTGTGAGTTGCCTACATGTACATTGTTCTGCCTGCTCGTGAAAAGTGAGAGAAGAATTTTGGTATGTAGCCATCTACTAGATTGGTTACATTGGAAGGCTCACTACACATGATTGTACATATTCCATCAATAGGCAGTTGGTTGTCATCATGATTTGAAGCCCTCAAATCTCGATGGACTGCTGCCATTAAAAATCTTTGAAAGTACTAATTTTAGTTAAGTAGGTCTTGAGTCATTTTTGTTTTAGTCAGTTTCAACATAGTTTCAGTTTGGGGACTGAAATGAAGGCTATAAAACTGAAGGTCTGATTTCAGTTTTGGTGTGTCAGTTGTTTGAGTCTTTTGCGAGTCAATTTTCAGTCTTTTTATTAAGTTAGTTTGTGTCGGTTTTCAGTCATGCATTTCGGCTTGAGTTTTTCATTCCATAGCCCAATGGACGAAGGCACTGCTTGCTTTCCCAGAGATATGTAGTTCTTGGCACCTCAAAGGAGCTACCATCCCCATTAGAGCCAATGTTAGTGTCGGTATCTTCATCCCTCTGTCAGAGATCAAATTTCTCTTGTTGCATTGCATTCTTAGGTGTCCCATTCGGTTCGGTCGGTACATTCCATTAGAAACATGGATCATTGTCGGAGGATCTTTTCTCTCATATCCCCACTCATGTCATGTACCTGTTTGGCTCGGGTACATTTCATCAAAGTTCATCAAAGTCAATTTTACGGTCATTTACGGTCATGTTTGGTCTCTTGGTCAAGAAGAGTCATTTCGGTCATTAGGTCTAGGGTTAGTCTTTCGAATGTCTAATAATGTCGGCGGGCACATGAGGGAGGTTCGAAATAAGTTTTCATTGCAAAAATTTCATCGTCATATTGCTTGATCATGATTCTTCTTCAAAACTCAGTTTTGAAGAAAAATCGTCAATTTTGTCTTTTGTAATAAATGCTATGTAATTTTCAAAAAATTTTCAGTTGTGAAAATATTCAGGCACAGCCCTACTTTCCTTTTCCAAATCCAATGTTAGCTATCCCTACAAAAAATAGACAAGAGATTCATCATCAGCTCAAAAATCAAAGGAAACAAACAAAAATAGAGTTTATATTAAAAAGTGCAAAGTGCCAAATTTCAAACATTAGCAAGTGGGTTATTTCAAATAAAAAATCAAATCCCATGCCATAAAAGATATTTTTGTGTCTTCATAAATCATTTCCATACCAAGAGTTATCAAATACCCAAGAGAAAATCGTGGAGGAAGCAAAATCTAGTCTTGGAAGGCAAACTGTGGTGAAGTTCAGAGTCGCGGCGCATTGGGAGGTGGTTGCGGCGCATAAGCAAGTTGCGGTGCATAGAAACATTTTCCACCATGAAAAATACAACGGACGCAGTGCATACACCAGGCACGGCGCACTAGGCTGTGCGCGCGGTGCATAGGGCTGACACACGAAAACTTTGCCACTGTTCCATAAATTCAAATCGACTCAATCTCCTATGCTCCGAGTAAGTGTGTGAGACTTTGAATTGCTATTAGCTTGTGTTTGGTGTTGCTTGAAAGAAGGAATATGAGAATTTGTAATGTCAAATTGTAAACCCTATTACCTTGTTTAAAACTTCTCCTTAGGGTTTTGAATTGGTGTTCTAAAAAATAATTTGGTGCCAAACCCTTTTATTTCCCACCTTGTTTTTCCCTCTCACTGTTATTATATCACTACATTACATCTCACTATAGTTCATCCCTTACCCCTTTTCATCCTCAAAGTGACTTATTCGTAAGCCCCATTTTCCTATCCCTAAAAGCTACTTCATTCCCTATCATTTTCCCTTTCTCATTTCACTTATAAAATCCCCAAACCCCAAGTTCCAAAACAGTCAAGTGACTGTTATTACACTTTAAATTCACTTGACAAAACTCCATCATTCTCCTTTGCCCTGCCTACACGAGTCCTCATTGGAACTTGACACATTTGGGAAATCAAGAGAAAGACACCCGAGATTCTTAATTTCATCTCTCATACAAATCAGCGTATATTTGACATAGACTTTCAACAACATGGACAGAAATTCCTCTTATGACCAAGACAATGACTCTACAACCGAATTGCATGCACCAAGGAGACTAGAAGCTGTTGGAGAAGGCAAAAAAGTAAAAGAACATGTTGAGGCACATGAAGAATCATTTTTGGGCGCGAAATCATGTTTGCAAGGCGCGAATCAGATCCACCGAAGGCAAAGTCTACATATAAGAAATCGTTGGATGAATTCCCCCGCTGCAACTTTTTGTACGAACGCGTTTGGTTATTACGGTTACTTTCGGCTCGGATTCTTTGAGGCTGCCCAGGAGCGAGCGCTCGAGCCCGGATTTGGAGTTTTCTTCTTTGCGGCTTGGCGCTTTTCTTCGGAGTTTCGTTCCTTGAGTTTGTTCTCTTTTTGGCTCGCATTTGCTACGTAGTGGGTGTGCATTGCCTCCTTGTGCAGTGATCGTTGATGGCCGACCCAGTGTGACAGTCTCTGCGTCCCTAGCTCGGCCTGATCTGGGTGTAAGCTTACCATGGAGGCCGTTGGGGAGTCTGTCTCCCCTCCTCTGCCACCGGAGGTTCTGGCATTCAAAAATTTAGTTGCCTCTGGCCCAAAGCGCCCTCCCTCCGAGTCTCTGAAGAGGTTTGTGAAGAAGATGGACTCTATTCCTTCAGTAGCTCTCCCCGAAGAAGATACTTGCAAAGCTGCACTGAATCTGGCTGAAAGAGGCCTCATAGGCCAGTTCACGGGCCTCCGGCCTTCGCCAAAATCGGTCGAGGAATGGACACAAAGAAACTGGAAGCCTCTCATTAAAGAGGGAGTCAAAAGTTACTTCGTGGACAAGGGCTTCTTTGTTTTTGTCTTCGAAAACCCAGACGATAAAGGATTAATTTTCAGAAATGGACCTTACTTCATGGGCCACCAGGGCCTTTACCTAAACAAATGGTCTCCAGATTTTGACCCCACACAGGACGTTCCCTCGGCTGTCCCGGTATGGGTTCGGCTTCCCCATTTGCCTCTTCACTATTGGAATCACAAAACCCTCCAGATCATAGGGAATGCTTTGGGAAAATACATAGATCAAGCTGCTAGGAAGGACCAATATTCCTAC
Organism: Pinus albicaulis; assembly: GCA_034641835.2. Lineage (NCBI taxonomy): Eukaryota > Viridiplantae > Streptophyta > Pinopsida > Pinales > Pinaceae > Pinus > Pinus albicaulis. The sequence continues at coordinate 377,269,752 of CM076581.1, forward strand.
GCCCGCATCTGCGTTGAAGTGGATCTGGAAGAAGGGCTACCGGAAGCAATTAAACTTACAGTAGCTGGGTGGACGTATGTACAAGAGTTGGATTATGAGCAGCTGCCTTTTAAGTGCAGACAATGCCACGAACACGGTCATTTTGCAAAGCACTGCAAGAAGAAGGCGGAGGAACAAGTGGACAAACAAAACAGGGATCAATGGACCCTAGTTCAGAAAAATGCAAACACAAAAAGAGGTACAGGAAAAGGCAACAAGAATGGAGAAACTAGCAGATCCAAAATAAACCTAGAAGAGGAAGCAAATCCAAATGGGACAGAAAGTGTTCAACAGACTCATCAAGTTAACTCAACACAGGAGAATGAGGAGCATGAAGAAACTCCACCTGCAAACAAAGAAGGAGAGGAAGCAACCCAGAGTGACACCAATCAAGGCAGCCCCACCAACCTATAATATGCGGATATAGCAAGGAAAAAACCAATGGAGAGCTCGGATTCATCGGAGGATGAAACCTATGAGCGCCCATCAAAAAAAGCGGGAAGGAAATCCAGAAAGGAAAAGAGGGAGGAGGAGGCAGAAAGACTCAAAACACAAGGAAGTCAGCCCACAATAGAAATGTATATTGGGCGAAATACCAGACCAAGGCCCTCCAAGGGAGGCCACATCCACCAAAATAATAAATAATGAAGCTAGTCTCTTGGAACTGTAGAGGACTGGGGAATCCCTCTAAAATTGAGGCTGTTAAAGATCTTTTGAAAGCTGAACCCTCAGACATTCTCATGCTCCAAGAGACAAAAATAGAAGGGCAGGCCCTTCTAGAGATCAGCAGATCAAAGTGGAATAAAAGAACAGGCAAAGCAGTCAGTGCAAGGGGTACATCCGGGGGGTTGACAACTCTTTGGACTGAAGACCTTTTCCAGCTGAATAACTCCCATGAAACTCAGCATTGGATCTTCACAGAGTTGAAACACAAAGCAAGTAAGTTAATTGTCTCTCTTTTCAATCTTTATGTCCCAGTTTCTTATATTGAAAAAAGAGAATGTTGGAACAGTCTCTCTTCTTTTTTAGAATTATCTTCCCCCACCAATATCATTATAGCAGGTGATATAAATATAGTAATGAAAGCAAAAGAGAAGAGGGGGGGAATTAGCAGCAGAGACCCCATGCTACCCATGGTGGAGGAGCTCTCTCGGAGCTGGGATCTGTTGGATTTCAACCCAGTTCGTGGCAGATATACCTGGTCCAATAATAGGTCTGGATCGGATCACATCTCTGCTCGTCTTGACCGCTTTCTGGTGCAAAGCTCCATTATGATGAATAATAAAATTATCATCACAAAAATTTTGCCAAAACTTACCTCTGACCATAAGCCAATACAACTCCTCCTTGAAGAAGAAGAAGATCTTGGACCCATTCCTTTTCGATTCAGCCCTCTTTGGATTGAGAGAGATGGTTTCTTAGAAACGGTGAAAGCAGCTTGGTCCAAATCCTTCACGGGATCCTCAAGTTATGTATGGGAGCAAAAGTTGAAAGCAACAAAACAAGCCCTGAAAGACTGGATTAAGAAACCAACCCATACTCCTACTGAACAAAGAAAAGAGGCAGTGCAGTCATTGCAGTACCTGCAATCGGATATGGAAAGTAAAGACATCACAGCAGCTTTGTTGGAAACAGAAATAAAAGTTCAACGAACAGCATACCAATCTTTCCGAAAGGAAGAAGAATATTGGAGAATCAAATCTAGAAGCCTGTGGTTGAAGGCTGGGGATCGGAACACCTCCTTCTTCCACCGGCAATATAGAGCGAGACTGTCAAGGAATTATATAGAAGAAATCAAATCAGCAGAGGGTCAAGTCTGCAAACGCTTCAATCAAGTCAAAGCAGCTGTCGAAGCTCATTTCAAGAACCTATATAGTGAAGGTGCTCAAAGTAATGATGAGGAAACTGCTGATTTTCTCTCCAACATACCTTCCCTCATCAGCCCTGAAGATAACGCAATCCTCTGCAGACCCATCACGGAGGAGGAAATCATAAATGTTATATGGTCCATGGAGGCTGACAAGGCACCTGGGCCTGATGGATTCACAATCCATTTCTATAAATCTTGCTGGCATATTATCAAGGCAGACCTACACAAAATAATAAGTGGATTCATGACAAAAGCCAAGATAGGTGGAGGAACCAATTCCACTTATCTAGCTCTAATCCCCAAAGATACTAACCCTGAAACATTTGCTAGATTCAGGCCTATTTCGGTGTGTAATGCATCTTATAAAATTCTGGCTAAGCTGTTAGCAAATAGAATTAATCCATTGCTAAAAATATTGATCTCCAGTTCCCAAGGTGGTTTTGTGGAAGGTAGGCATATCCTGGATAATGTAATTCAGGTCCAGGAGACTATCCATTCCAGCAAACAGCGGAAAGAGAAAGGTATGGTGATAAAATTAGATATGGCAAATGCGTTTGATAGAGTTAACCGTACATTCCTCAGCAAAGTTCTTCTTTCCTTTGGCTTTTCGCCCTATTTTGTTCATCTCATCAAAGCCTGCATCGACAATCTGTGGATTTCCCCCCTAGTCAACGGTCGACCAACAAACTTTTTCCAAGCTAAGAGAGGCATCAGGCAGGGATGCCCTCTCTCCCCCTTTCTGTACATCTTAATGGCCGACTCCCTAAGTCGAAAGCTCAATCTTGAAGATTCTTGGGGCATTTCGAGGGCCTCCAAATCATCAACGAAGGTTTGAATCTTCGAATCATGCACTTTTTGCTGATGATTCTCTCCTCTTAGGAGGAGCCTCCACCAGAATCGCTCGAGCATTTGACACCGTCCTCAGAAAATATTGTAGAGTATCTGGAGCTGCAGTGAATGAAAGTAAGAGTGAAGTGTATAGCTGGAATATTGCACAGCAAGAACTTGAAGGCATAACTACACTTCTTGGGTTTAAAGGACAAGCAAACTGGGATAGATTCAAGTATCTTGGCCTGCCCATTATCTCAGGAATCAACAAAAGAGACCTATGGAGTGAAATAATTTCGAAAATCAAAAACAAGATTGCTGCATGGGGGGGTTACTGGTTGACCAAGGGAGGCAAAGTAATACTGATCAAATCAGTGCTATCTGCGCTTCCCATTTTCCAGGCTGGTTTTCTTTTGGCACCCAGAAACGTTATGGAGCAGATCTCCAAACTACTCAGAAATTTTTTGTGGCAAGGAGGAAAAGGCAACGAAAATAAAATGCACCTGGTGAGTTGGGACGTTGTCAAAAGGCCAATGGAGGAAGGGGGACTGCAAATAAGGGATCCCCTGCTTGTTAACTTTGCCTTAGGAGGAAAAATCTTGTGGAATCTACTCCATGATCCCACACATCCAGTCAGCAGCACGCTGAGGTTAAAGTATGGAGTAAATAATGATCTCAGCAATATGTTAAACAGGACCACAAACAAGAGCACGCATGTATGGAGTCTATGCTGCAAGAGCAGCAAACATTTCTTAAATCAGTTATACAGAATTCCAGGCAGCGGAAAACGTATACACCTGTGGAAGGATCGCATTATGGGAAACGCCCCTCTGGAAGAAAACATAAATATAACAGAGCTTAAATCATGGCTGGAGCGTGCTGGAGTCAAACACCTTTATGAGTTAGCAAAGTGGAACCAGCGTGGGGAATGGGAGGGCTGGGACTTCCATGGAGTTCCAGATAGATTGATACATCAACAAACACAGCTCGAAGACCAATTGGAGGACGCTGCACCGGTTCATAAAGTCGCAAGAGACAGTTGGGGTTGGGGCCCAACAGGTGTTTACTCTACAGCAGTTGGATATAAAGTTATGCAGGTCAATCGAAACAGTAATCACACAGCAGACTTCTGGAAAATCGTATGGGACTCCTTTGCCACACCTAAAGTGAATTTCTTTATTTGGACTGTGATCCATAATAAAATTCTCACAGGAGATAATTTGGAGAAAAGAAATATTGCGGGGCCTCACAGGTGTGTGATGTGTAATAGCAACTCAGAAACAGTCCAGCATCTGTTCATAGGTTGCAGCGTGGCAAAGGATGTCTGGAGGCTCATCTTAATGGAATTGCAGATCACTGTCCCAACCTTTAACACAACAGCTGATCTCTTTGCCTCTTGGAGGCAGCTCTATCCCCAACATATCCCCCAAAAATCATTTTGGAGCAGAATCTGGACAGCATTACCCAAATATGTCTGTTGGCAGATTTGGCTGGCACGTAATCAACTGATCTTCAAAGAGGTGAGGCACTCTCCGATGAAAATAGTTGCAAAAGCCAAGGCCTTCCTGATGGAAGTGGCCAAACATCAGTATATAAAAGAAGACACTACTCTGCTGCAAGAAGAAAAGATGTGGTTAGGGGAACTTGTGCCTTATCCGAGCAGAAACCCCCCTATACCTCAAAGTGGAAATCCGGGATGGCGCTTAAGAGATGAAGAGGAAATTTTTCAAAGTTGGTGGAGAACACAAAACATATACACTATTTTCTTCGATGGGGCGTCAAAAGGGAACCCTGGGGCAGCCTGTGCTGGGGGAGTCATCTACTCAACAGACGGATTTTCTAAAGATATCTTCTACTGGGGGTTAGGTCAGAAGTCCAACAATCAAGTTGAGCTCTTCGGGCTTCTCAAAGCCTGCCAAATAGCTAGAGACAAAGGTGTTAAAAATCTACAAGTCTTTGGAGATTCAGAGTTAATAATAAAAAATTTAAACAAGGGAGCTCGATTCAACAATCCTAGCCTCAACAAAATTGTGGATAGACTGAAAAGAGTGCTCCAAGATTTTGACAGCTTCAAATTTTATCACATTCTCAGAAAATTAAACAGTGAAGCGGACCAAATGGCAAATAAAGGCAGTGTTCTCATGAAAGGGCTAATTTTTGTTAACAATGACAGTTATATACAAATGCCCTGATATTTGTAATAGAGAAAATAGGCAGAATTTAGAAATCTGCATTGTATATGGGGATAGATTGGAAAAGACCCCACAGTCTTTCAGATAAATAAAAAAAAAACCTATAAACGTTTCAGTTAAAAAAAAAAAGATCCTGAAGGCAAAGTTAAAGAGGGCACTAAAACGTCGCAAAAGGCATGATAGACTTCAAATTTTGGCCGAAGCTTCTTTGGCCCAGCATACTACTTGATGGTGGAAATTTGGGAAAAAATTTGTCAATTTTGAATTTTTTGGCCTAAAAACATATTTTCCTGCATCGACGCGTAGCGCCATTTGGCGCGCGCTTATAATTGGCAGCTCTTCTGGAGGAAAACTTTGCATTTCTGGATTTTTCATCAAAATTTATGCATGCCTATGGATTACCTAAGGATTTCATCAACTTATGGGTTGCCTAAAGGGTCAAAAACACCCTAAAAATGGCCTTTCTGCCACTTTTTGCACACACAGGAAGCAGTGTTGGGAGATTTGATTTTTGGATGGGCAAATGGAAACCAAATTCAGAAATTCGACTTGGGTTGGAAAGTAGACAGACATATCTTTCCAAAAATCTATCCTGCACTCAATTTAAACTTCGAGAAGGCCCTCAAAATCAGCCTCAAACTTGTGCTACGCATAGAGATTTCAGGTGCGGCGCATAGGGAAATTTGGCCTATTTTTCACTCAGCAGCTCAGAATTTCGCCTAGTTTTGGCTAGTCTGACTGTTTCATGTAAATCTTGATGTACCTTGATGTAATTTCATGACCATGATGTAATTTTGGCACATTTTTACTTACCTTAGTAGATTCATTCACCAAAAAGTGAAATGTAAGTGAATGAATCAGTTTCCTATCATATAGAGGCAAGTTGTTTCATTGCCTATTTTCCAGTTCTTAGTTTAGATATGGTTGAAACAGCTCCTAGAATGATGAGCTCGACCCTTAGAGGCATGGGGATGAGTTAGGCTTGTCTATATCTTGTATTTTCTCAGTCATTTTCAGGGTTGGACACTTGGGATTGCTTGGCACTTCATTGTACATTTCATCTCTGCACTTTTGGCAAAGGAATAGACTAGGGTTTGCAGCACTCTTTGGGATCCATGTGGCTCTGTGTTTTGATGGTGTTTTTCTCTATGTGATTGTAAGTTCACTGATGTATATGTGTATCATTTCCCTTCTCTTTTCTTCTTAAATTAAACAAATGAGTGATAAAGGTGGAATTCATTAGCTTGCTTTGCTCTGCCTTCAGTTTTGTTTAATTTTCCATGTTTGCATCTATTTGAAGAGGATTCTTGAAAGCCTCTTGCCCTCTTCAGCTCCTCACCGGTCTAAACTATCCATTCATTCAATTCAAAGCATCAAAACAATTGCCTTCCTTGCCCCAATCAGAACTCTGCAAAAACTAGGCCTCATCCCCGCACCCAAAACTGCCTTTCCCTTTGATCCAACAAAAACCCCCAAAATCAAAATCAACTCCTTGAATTATATACCTAGCCTAAAATTAGCCTTTATTTTAAGTCATCTCAAGCCCCATTGATTATTTTTGTTGAGATTGACCCGGAGAGAGCCCTCTCTTGTTTTGGTAGGCTAGCTACCAGACTGAGCGTGGTTTGATGTTACCCTGAACTCTGCCTTCTTTCAGCCTGAGGTAGATTTAGGCAATAACAGACCCATTTCTTTTGAAATTCATCCAATCAGAAGAAATTATTTACAAAAACCTATTTATGAGAAGGAAATGTTAGCAATACTGCATGCACTAAAGAAATGGAGAACTTAACTAATGGGAAGACACTTCAAGGTTAAAACTGATCATGATAGTCTTAAACACTTTTTGGAACAAAGACTATCTTTAGAAGAGTAGCAAAAATGGGTCACAAATATGTTGGGTTATGACTTTGAAATAATATACAAAAAAGGAAAGCTTAATGTTGTTGCAGATGCACTCTCCAGAAAGAATGATGAGGTGGAAGCATTGCTTTGTGCCATTTCTATTATCCAACCAGATTGGATAATCGAAGCAAGAGATGAATGGAAGAAGGACAAAGATGTATGGACACTCATTCAAAATTTGCAGCAAGATCCTAGTACATCTGATACATTTAGTTGGAAAATGATTCCTTATGGTACAAAGATCGCTTATATCTTTGTAAGAATTCCCAACTGAAACAAAATATTCTTCTGGAATTGCACACTTCTCCTTTAGGAGGACACTCAGGATTTTTAAAAACTTACCACAGGGTGAAGAAAGATTTTTTTGGGATGGCCTTAAATCTGATATTCAAAAGTTTGTGGCGGAATGTTTGGTTTTCCAGCAGAATAAAGTGGAGACAATTAAGACCCCGGGACTTCTGCAACCTTTATCCATTCCAAGTCAACGTTGGGAGGAGATTTCAATGGATTTTATCACAGGTTTACCTAAGTCCGAAGGAAAGAGTGTCATCATGGTGGTAGTTGATAGACTTACCAAGTATGCACACTTTTGTGCATTATCTCATCCATTTAAAGCAAGTACAATTACTACTACATTTATGGATAGAATTCAAAAGCTACATGGAAGCCCAAGGGTTATTGTGAGCGACAGAGATCCCATTTTTACTGGAAATTTTTGGACGGAGTTATTTTCTTGTTTGGGTACTCAATTAGCTCATAGCTCATCTTATCATCCTCAATCCGATGGTCAAACCGAGATAGTAAATAAATGTTTGGAAGGATATCTTCGTTGTTTTGTATCTGATAAACAAACACAATGGGTCAAGTGGTTACCTCTCGCTGAATGGTGGTATAACACTTCCTTCCATACTGCAGCAAAAATGACCCCATTTATGGCACTTTATGGATATCATCCACCATCCAACACATCATCTTTAAGGGAAAATTCGAAGGTTCAAGCAGTGGAAGATCACATCGAGCATCAGCAAGAAGTTCTCCAACTCTTAAAGGATAACCTGAATTTGGCACAAAATCGAATGAAACAATAGGTAGATCAACATCGCAGTGAGAGAAGTTTTGACGTAGGAGATTGGGTATTTTTACGGCTACAACCATACAAACAAATGTCCCTCAAGCAAGCTAAGAAGGATAATAAATTATCGCCAAAGTACTATGGTCCTTACAAGGTGTTGCAAAAGATTGGTACTATGGCATACAAATTGGAGCTTCTTGTTTCTTCGCGAGTACATCCAGTTTTCCATGTTTCATGCTTAAAGAAGGTTATAGGTGAAAATCTTCCAGTTCAAACAATATTTCCAGAACTTGATGAGGAAGGAAAAATCATATTGGAACCTGAAGCGGTCACGGAAACAAGAACTCGACACCTACGGAATCGATCAATTTCAGAGTATCTCATCAAGTGGAAGAACTTACCCACTGAAGATTCTACACATTGGGAGGATGAGAATTTTATACAAAAGCACCCAAAGCTACTCAAGCGTTGAGGACAACACTTTTTTGAAGGAGAGGGGCATGTTAGGTCCCTATATTACTAGTATAGTCCCTTATTATTATTAGTGTAACCCCCTTATTGTTATTATTGTACCCTTGTAACCCCCATTTTGTTATTATTGTGCCCTTAAATTATTATTGTTAGGTCGGCTGGGATTACATTGTGGCCCACTAGGATTACATTATGGCCCCATGGACTCCTATATATAGAAAGGAGGTTTTGTAAATTGTATCATCCAAGAATTGTTCATTTATGTAATGTATTGGAGGTTTCCCCCTCGAAGTGGCTTATTTCTAAGGCGTTGATATCTCTCTTCTTCTATTTTTGGAGCTGGTTACACAACAATCCATAGCGGGAAGGGAGGTCAAAGTGTCTAGGGAAGTAGCTTGACTTATGACTTCCAGAGATATGGTCTTATATTTGCTATTTGTGGAAGTATACTTTGTTGGAACTGCTTTCCCAACCTTGCTCTGAATGTTTTGTGCTGAGTTGACTGATGAAATGGTTTTCCTTAACAAGGCTTCTTTAATTTTTTCTTTATTAACTCTGTTGCAGTAGTCAGCCCTTGGCTCCTCAAGTTGAAATGATTGGTATGCTTCTGGGTCGAGGGGTCACTCGGAGGTTGTTTCTCGGCTGTTTTCTTTTGGGCAACAAGTACGAAGTTGAGCATGTTTACTACATGCCCAACACTTGGAGTTTCATCGAGTGTAGCATCTTTCTCCTTTTCTTCTTCTGGCTCAGCCTACTTGTAAGCGATTATCGTGTCATAGAAATTCGTAGAAATACAGCTCATGGCATGATTAAATTGTGAGCATGTTTTCTCAGAATGGTAATCTTGATTATATGAACACTATTCATTCATGCCAAACTTATCAAGGTTCAATGCTACGTTTGAACTCGACACAGATTTTGTTAGTTTATTAGTGTTGCTACATGAATTCACAGTCCTTTTAAACAAGTTGAATCGCGGAGGCTTGTTGTTGACAATGGTTTCAATGACCTTTGTTTAAGTTCTACCAACTCATTTGACATATTCTTCACCATGCGGGTCAAGTCCTCAAGGTCAAACAATTTTGTCTCTTTGGCCTTATTTACTGAGGCTTGAGACCTTTTACCTATATCTTTGGAGTCTTTTACTAGTTCATCGTCTATGATGACTCCAATTGCCCGCAAGTATTTCTCAACCATGATTTCTTCTTCAAAATTTCTTGAAAGTGATGGTTTTGTGGCCAGCTTCACAAACTATACAATTCTTGATGGCAAGGAAGAAGTGTAGCAGTCCTTTGTAATGGAGTAATGAGGTTTCGTGTCTTCTGAATATCTATTCAAGACATGATTGAACCTCTGATTGAAATATTTCACCTTTTCTTTTGGCTTCATTTTTAGGCCACCTAGCTCTTTCAACAACATGGCAGGGGTCTTATCATCAACAAATTTCTCAAGAAATAATTTCTTAAAGCCCCTTATATTCTGGATGGAGTTTGGGGGAATAATGTGGTACCATACAGTTGATCTACCATCCAAGGCACATGGAAATTTTTTTATGCAATGTCATCATAGCGTACCTCAAGTGTTTGTAGATGTAGGTAGAAGTTGTGTAAGTGGTCTTCTTCTTTAATTGTTTTGTCAAGGTCATACTTCGTTAAGTGTTTTTCTGGGTGCTTTAGCATTTTATGCAGCATGCTCGAAAGTGTGAGTGGGCCCTGAGACATCCAATCTAGATCTTGGTCTGTCATGTATTCGTCTTTTTCCTCCTCCTCTTCTTTGTTAAAATCCAATAACTCTTTTTCCTCTTCATCACCGCCTAACCCGTGGAAGGCTACGCCTAAGAGTAGCAAGTTGTCTCCTTCACTACCACTAAACACTAGAGGTTCTTTTGTGTTCTCCAGATAAACTGTTAATTCGAGGGTGGCAAGAACCACATCTCCCGAGGTGGAGACCACTACTCCTATAGAGGTGGTCTTTTTCTTATTTGGAAAATATAGAATACTGGATACTCCCGGGATCAATCCAACTACTTTTTCTGAACTAACGGGTTATGAGATGGATAGCCTGGATCTGATTATATGAGATTTCACAAGTTCATGTGGGTTGTGTTTTAGAAGAGTCACCAACTTCAAGAGCACAAGCAGGGGAGGTGGAGCCTATGTTGTTGCCTTGATTAGAATATGTAATGTTGGGTTCAGCGGGTTTATTAGCCATAAAAAACTGGCTACCTTCCTTTTAGCACCATAATTGGTGATGGTGCTAGACCCGCCAACATTCAAGGGATCTCCTCGATTAGACCTCACACCATTTGGTATATGAGTTTCATCCGGAACAAAGTCTCAGTTTCCTTATTCTTAAATATATGCCTTGGCTCTCGCTATCAACAAGAGAGAGTGATGCAAATGTATTCATAAAGCAAGGGAAGGTGCCCGGTGAGTGTCTTATTGAAAGTGTGTCAAGGTTCTTCTACTGTGAAGGGGAAGAGAAAGAAAAGTGAGCCTATAAGAGAGAGGCAATAGTACCAGCCAAGAATAGACACACGTGAACCAAAGGATTCCATCTAACATCCGACGAAATAGTCCACAGGGGATGTGACGGTCGTTACAAAACAATTTGATAAGGGTCTGTCTAATATCACGCAGAATAGTCCACAAGGATGGGACAACAATTACACACACAACAAATTGGGAGAGATATGTCTAATATCATGTGAAATACTCCACAAGGATGTGACAACAATTACAACCATTACAACACATTCGCAACAAGATGAGCACTAAATAACCGAAGTAGTTCAACTATCTTAATACATGTGAAAAGAAAACATGAAGTACAAACATCCACAGAATAGTCTTAAAACCATTCATAAGTCATGCATGAAGAACGTATTGGAATTGATAGGATTATGTTATTAAGTAAAATTTCCAAGACACATATATACAACGAACATCATAGCTCCAATAGTGGAGCGTTGGAGCCACTCCTTGCTCCACCTAAGAACTAGATTTTCTCTATATTGCTTTGTTGGTGGAGCCAAGGTGAAAATTCCTTTGCTCATATAATGAGGGACTATATATATCCAAGGGTGACTCTTTGAATACACTCATGACTATTTGATTTCCCATGACTTTTCAAATTACATGTCTCTTTACATTCATGTGTGTCCTTTGGACTTCCACTTTACAATACATTTGATTACAATGAACATGATATACAATAATGATGTGGAAACATGACCACTCATTACATGACATGACATGACACTACCGACATGGAATACTTGATGACATGGCAAGGTCAAGGCTTTGTTGCTGCTAAGAGTTGAGTGTCTTAGTGAAATAACTCTCCATGACAAGGCATTGTTGCTGCTGAGAGTTGAGTGTCTTTGTGAAGGAACTCTCCTTTACTCCTCTGCATGCCATGGCGATAGGGAGTCTTCAATGATCTCAAGTCTTGGATAGTTGTCACAAACTAGTGCCCTTTTTCTTTCTCTAGATCCATTATCTTGTGAGTTTAGCTGCAAGAGTCTCTTTAAGCGTGCTTCCCTCCTTTATCTCCTCTTTTATCATCTCACCATGAATTGATAGAGTACCTATTTCTACAATTCACTAATGATGGGATGACATTAATCCGAAAAAACCCCTAGCCTAATATGATGCATTCTAATCCATGGAATGAGCTCGGAACAAGTGACAGGATGGGAAAGGAGGCTTAGTGATTGCGTAGCTATGCAATTCAGACAACAAAGGGGTAACCTTGAGCCCTGATACTGCGCAAGGCGCAATTCAGGTTAGGTTGAGGGACATGACTGTGTAGTTTCTGAAGTCAATGGAGACAGGTTGCAGGGATGAGAGCTAGGAAAGCTCACTGTGCAGTTTAGGAGGTAAAGGAGGCTAGGGTGACTGCACAGTGCGCAATTCTAAGGCTCAAGAGATGAGCGTGTGTCTTGAAGTTTCAAAGTGTGTAATTCAAGTTGGGCTTGAGGCCGTGACTGCACAATTCTGAAGGTCAAGGTTGAGTCTTGGTCACAAAAACTGTGCAATGAATAAATATTGGGAGGCTATTACTGTGCATTGTGCAGTTCCAAGCAGGAAGGTCATAACTAGAGGACTGAGACTGCATAATGCGCAGCTCAGGGGAGGCCGGATGAAGCTAAGTTGCTCAATCGGGAAGTTTTCGGGAAAATTACTAAGTGTGGGACTGGTGAGATTGATGTGAACAGTGATGGACTTTGACTATGATCAAACACTTAACATACTTGAAAACCCAAAAAATATATATCATCCAAGACATACAAACCAATCATTCTCCTTCGTGTGACAACTTTATGACTAGTTACGACAAGTGCGACACTAGAGATGCACTTTATGATGACCATGACGAAACTTGTGATAAACCATTCTTAGAGATTATAAAGTGAAAAAAAAAATATATATTCCTTTGCCTAGATTAGTGATCCCGGTGTTGGTCATCAACTACATGTAAACACATTTTTTTCTCACATGTGTGCACAATATCTTACTCAATGCACACATCACAAAGGTGTCCATACCATTATTTGTCTCTGCTACTAAGAATTATAATTGATCCCTTACTAATGATTGTATTGGCAAGCATGCTTCTTACTATTTAACCTTAGATTTAGCCACACACACCCCTTTATAGCTAACTGTGTAGACACCGAAATGACCTTTTACATAGGTCGTATGTCCTACAAGTCACACAAGCTATTTAGAGCACCCAATCACACCATGCACAAACTAATTTAGAACACACCCAATTTATCTCTGCCATGATCGAGCCTCTTCTATATTTAACATTATTGTTTGTTCCTGGTGGCGGCTCTTTGAAAAAATATCTCAACTCCCTTTCGTAAGGTAGAAAAGCGGCTCTATAACCTTTATTTGGCAACTAGAAAATTGCATTGTGCAAATGTTCAATTAAGAAAACTGATGATTACTCCCTGTAACAAATTCAGTGTGTTCGCTCAACTCTCCACACTGGTATTATCACACTTTTTCTATAAAGAAAATCAAACAGTAAGATCACACATCTTTCTCTATTCACGTCGACCCTAAGCAGCGAATCAATAACTTGCTACAACTTCATGCATTGATCATGTTGTTTTCTTGACTATGTTTATCGCTCCTCCAATCACCAACAAATCGTGCTATAGGTTTTCATCCTCCCAATCCACTTATATATGCTTGTCACAGATTCCCCTCTGTGATTGTCATATCAATTTCAAGTTGGACACCTTGCCAATCCAATTTGCATGCCCTAACTAGTACTAATCTAATTTTCCAAGTGCACACAGGCATCCATCCACGAAAATTTGATCAGTCTTCAATGATCATTGATTTTAGATCCTCACACACCAAATTGTGCATTACTCAACATCCCGTATACTTCACCATTGCATGCATATGCATCACTCCCACAACATTCACACAGACTCGGTCTTAGGTTTTCAGGCCCTAATAATACCACAATTTTGACCTTCGTCAACCCACTAATTTGGCTTTAAGAAAATACAATCAACCTCATAAATATAAGATGTATTAGACTTCTTAGAGAAATAAATGATACTCAACCTCATCAATTTTAATGTTTGGCCTCCAAATTAAAATTGATCCTAAGTTGTAATTGATCAAACAATAATTTTGGTTTCTCGATACTTGACCCTCTTGCAATTTTATAAGATGATCTCGGCTTTCAAATAATTTCATTAGCAAAAATTTCTCATAAATTTACCCTTTCGGCCAAGGGTTTGTCTTCATAAAATACTTGTTCCTATACCCACAATAAATTTGGTCCAACAATTTGTTTCTCTTTGAAAAGATTTATGAGTAACAATTATTCTTTGACAAATAGAATAAAAAGTTTAACCCATGAACTTGGCTCCTTTGTTCTTCAAGAACAATACGACAATACCCTAGAATTTGATTTTAACCCATAGCTGGCCAAAATCATGCTTTGATACCATGTTGCAATATCCCTTTTTCTATTTTCAGCAAAATTACCAGGGATTTTAGATTGGAAAAATTATTTCACGAATTCCATCCAAAGCACCATACAAATTTGCAAAATTTAACACGATAATTGTTGTTGCACATAAATCAATGTAAATGTTGAAACTCAATAACACGAGGAATACCCTGGATGCGGGTGATAGCAGGAGTATGAATGACAATCGTCTCTCCCACGCCCATGAAGATGAAGATTTGCAGTTGCGCAGGTCCTCACCCGATGTGGATCCTCAAGTCAGTGATAATCCGCATGAGATGAATTAGATAAGGTATGATGAAGACATGCTTGGTCAACGTCACCCCCTCCAAGGTACCTCTTTGCAGCAATCATCCTAAATGATTACCTGTATTGACATGCCGATCGGCCATAACTCTTCACCTGAGCCCACTCATGAAAACTGTTATGGCACACAACTGCATGCAAGGCACCATCATGCTCCACCCCTTCACATGTATCACAGGCCTTTTAAAAGGAAGGCTCCTCAGCACAAAGAGACACATAATCAACTCCTTCAGTCTTATTTGTTGATTATGTTCTGGACCTCCTGTGCACCCAATCCACTGCATAGCCCTCTCCCAAGAGATGTGTTGCACAGAAACCCCTGGGTTGCGATTCATCCCACCTGCGCTTCTTACCCCAACTCTTTTTGTCCTACCAGTCTCATAAGTCTGCGCACACCCATTACCCCTCGCCCCTTGATGTGCTTTACCCCTCAACATTCCCCCCTCCCCTCTTGTGTTGCCCCCCCACTTCGATCCTCCCCACCTGCCGAGAATTCTCCCAACTCCATCACACCTATGCTTTAGCTAACCATGGAACCTAGGTTGTGCCAAAGAACCATTCGTGGTGGGCAGAGAGGGGCGCTCCTTGGTTGTTACCACTGTGGAACGGATAATCGCTTGGAGTGTGTTGAAGGCTCATCCTCAGGCAGTTACACTAGATAGAGCCCCGAACCTGATCAAGAGGACGAGGTCCCCGTGAAGGCTTCACAAAGAGGCAAATGTGGGCCGCAAAAGTCCACCATTGCACATCAAGCACACCTCCTGCCTCTTCCGGCTTAGGAGGATGAGGGGGATGATACAGATGTTTGGATTATGAATTCTGAAGTTACTTGGACGTGCGCCCCTAACGCAGAATACCCGGTGGCTCCCATTCTCTGTGCACTGGTCCCTAAGCGTATGCATCCAACCACTGATATAGAGGAGGCAGTGGTGCAGGCGTACGTTTGCCCCATGCTAGAGGAAGAGACAGACAATGATGATGAAGCCAAAGAATAAGGACTGCGAAGCTGCTCAGTTCTTCCTTGTTTTTTTTCATGCTTGTTATCACCACAAAATCTCAAGTTATACTTATGCTTCTGCATATTTTGTAATTTCTGGCTACACAGTCGCTTATGTGCGTTTTGTAATTTCATGTTTCAAGTATTTTCTGGGCTGGTTTACTCCACGGAGGCAGCCTCGAAACCGTGCAACAAAGGCTGGGATTAGTTAAGCGCAGCTTACCAACCCAACCTGTAGCATATGTATTGTTTCTATTTTTTAATTAATATAGATTAGCATAATTTACCCAAAAAAAAAACATGAGGAATAGAAAAAAATCCACTTTATTATATTAACTGGAATAAGGTTTTACATGCCAATACAAAATGGAAAATAGTTGAGACGTAACAAATGTGGCCTCCAAAAATAGATGTTGCATCTCTGAACCTGACCTCCAAAACTTCAACAAAAATGACGCCCAAATTGGATATTTGTGTGATCCCCACCTCAACTGTGGGTTGTGTTTTTGTCCAACTCACAATAGGAAACCCGAGGGTTTTGGCCATAGGGCTTACTGAAGTTGAGAATCACGTTCCCAAAACCTCTCCAGCAAGAAAATATCACAACTCCAAGATGTCCCAAATGATTTGATCTTTCTCCTTTTAAAGGCTTGATGGATTTTTCTCCCACTTTCTAGAAGCCTTTTTGTTATTATTTTTTTCTCGCTCTAGAAGCTTCTCCTCTTATTTCATGTAGATGACTTTGTTCGGGTTCCAAAAAGCTATTACACTAAGGTGTTTCATCAAATATTCTTTCCAAAATGACACCTTAAGCATATTTCATTAAGATATGCTCATTAATAATGTCGTTTTACGAGAATTGTCAAAATGCAGCAAAACCAATAAAAAATTGTGTTGAACTAACCCTGATGATGAAATGTTACTACTGATCCCTATTAGACCCCATAAAACTCCTCCAAAACCCTTCGGGTCCACTGATAACAAAATCTTGCTCCCATAACCAAGTTGTCACCAACTTGGAAATAAATCCTAGCCATGTCATAAGGGAAACTGAAAATGGAGACATTACATTTGATTTGTTTATCTAATGGGATTTTTCACCCATAAGTGGAATAAACAATTCTATTTTAATGTTGAGTTGTAATGCAGGCTTCATAAGTAAAAAGGTTTCTTGTGATAAGGTGTCCCTTTATGGGTCGCCACTCAACATTAGAGCTCTATATAAATAAACAAGCATGTGAGGAGACAAATGATCAACATAGCAAGCTCATTCAATATTTTCTAGTGGGGAATTTTAGCTAAGGAAAAATTTGTTTGCTAAGGATCATCTTTCATCTCTCTCTTAGAGGCCGCATATGTGAAAAGGATGAGTTTGACCAACACTTTGATTGCAACTATACATGTGAATAGTTAACCATAGTTGAATAAGTTTGACCACATTTGAGCACAAGGTCGCACATGTAGGTTAACTGCAGGCTATTAACCATCATTTAATTTTGATTTTTGATTGGTTTGACCAGTGTTGAATAGCAATGATTTGACCAGGCTTGACTGGTGATTTAACTTGAAATAGTGGCTCATATTTCTAGACAAATTTCTTATTTGTAAACCTTGCTAAAAAGACTATTTCTCCTCAAGAAAATATTGATCAGTTTTCTCCCATGGTTGGGTTTCCCAGGTTAAAATATTGTGTTTACTGTACATGGTTGTCTTTCTATGATCTTTATTATTTGCTATGAATTTACAATTGATATTTTATGTGTGTAAATATTCAATGATATCAATGGCATGATAAATATTGTTTGAAAAATCATTACAAAGTAATTATCAGATCAAAAAATTATGTTCTATTGCACTTGCTAAAGAATTTCAACAAAAATCCCATGGTATCTTCTCAGGATGGAAGAAAATTCAGCCTGTGATATCTTCTCGAAATGGAAGAAAATTCATCCCTAACATGCCATAGTTATCTTAAACTCTTTACCTCCCCTCCTTTTTCTTATTCACAATTATATCATACACGTATGTACATACCTACATGTGTTTGTAGGTAAATGTGTTTGTTTAATTTTATTTATCTATTGTAATTGTTTCATGTAATTACACCAAAGGTGTCTCTCTATGGATTTGGGCTGGGCAGACACTGTTCATCCCATCCAATCACAAAGTGTTATTTTTTTCCTCCTTCCAAATTTTTTTTGACACATATATGTATGACAAATTGAATTGCACAACCAACCTCCATGCTAGCCTACGATGTACGCCTAAACTTGCGATTAAACTACACAACCACCCTCTGTGCTCATCTATGATGCACGCATGCACATCATGTGCATTCACGTACAAATGAATTGTGATCATGAAGCGAAAGTGCGAGGAATCACTTTGTTAGATGCAAATTCATATGGTAGCCACGACGACCTCACCTTACTTGTCAATGGGCATGGTGGATTTGGATCCCCATGTGTCCACCTAATTCTACACCTTCAATAGGGAGTTGCACCACCTGATGGTGCAATGCCTCCTGCATTTTCACTATGCCAAGACCAATGAGATTGGTGGCGTTGTTGGTGTTGGTATTCTAGTGAGGCACGTGGAAGGACTGCAACAAGGATACCACATACCTGATGGGGTGGAAACGCATTGAGGACAAGCTCGTTGATCGCCTCGACGACCATGGAAACAAGATCATTTGCTTCAAGAGAAACCCCCATCAGTGCGTCTCCCACATCAACTAGTGATAAGACATTTACCTATGAGGATGTGGGGAAGACAACCTTTAAGCTCTTCGTTGTGCATTTCGGGCATGAGCTAGGTCCCCATGAAGAAAGTGCCAAGATCATACATAGGTTCGTCAGACCCATTTGCAGTTACTAAGAGGTTGAGGATTGTTGAAAAGGCATCAAGATCGAATGAAATGACTGTTGATAAACAACATTGGGACGAATTATTTTTTAGAGATCTGGGAGGATTGAATGAATGGGGTGATATCCCCACAACAAAAACAAGGAGGCAACTAAGATGATTCACGAAGACAACAACACTTCTTAGACAATAATGGATAGTATAAATCATCAGTTATAGTGGTAGTTACTACGACGCCTACAAAATAAATAAATAAATGCCAAGGGATTATAACAATAACAATTTTGATAAATGACCTCTTTCCGTCAAAGAGGCTTATGATCAATTCGATGAGAAAATATTACTTGTTTGTGAAGACACTAAACTTTGTAAGACATCAAACGCTGACATCAAAGATGTTGATACAAAAATTAATGATGGTCATCTTGTTGGCTTGAATATGGATGGCTATTATCAAGACAATATTAAGTGGTATGAAGGTATGTCCTATGGTTTGGACCCAATTGTAGATTGTGGCGACAACTTGGCTTAAGCTACTCAAGTAGGTTTTAGACATGCAATTACTTAAAGGCATATAATGTGAACATCAGTGTCTGAGTTATTTCCTTGTGATGATTCGAAATTTTTTATCATGTTTTAGCAACAGTTTATTTATACAAGCAATCCATCTGGTTTGCCCCTTTCTTTTGAAAAAAAAAACCCTACCAATAGAGCACATGTAATAGCCTTAGTTGCATGTCAATAACATACTGCAACATGCAATTCATATGATGTGATTGAATCAAAGGATGAGATCAAGGAAGATGGCAGTGTGCAGCTAAGTATGAGAGTGATATCCAGTATCAAGCTTTAATTTTTCCTCTTTCCCATGTGGCTTCTTACCACAAGACACAAGCCCTTGTGATGTGCTTTCCGTTCAAACCCCATTGGAATCAACATTTTTGGATGACAAGTGGACCGTGGCTTGATGACTACATTATTATTGTGAAGCTATCTCTGAGAACGTGGGTTTTGGGAAAAACTATCTACGATTCAGGGCTAATATCGAGATGGTTACACATCATTGTGTGTGCTCTTTTCATGATAAATAATTAATAGTTTGATTGAAAAACTATTAGTAACATTTTTGTTGTCGAGTATAGGATTTCATTGGGAATCTAATCTTGAAGATATCCACGTATATTCATGATGAAATCAAAGTAATCCTAGACATCCTTGGAATTACTTTAATCAAAATCATTTAAAACAACGTGTAGGACCTTCATGTCAAGAGCGCCTACCTGAATTGACATGGCTTCTGATGCAACAGTCCTTTCGTCAAGAAGAGAAGCATTGGACATAGGAAAGCTAGTGATATCTATACTCATCGATTGGAAACTCAAGAGTGACTCCAACCTCCCCTCGGAATCTTTGTCTAGTCAATTTTTTATATAGCTATTTAAAGTTGTCTTATAAGTTGTATTGACCCGATTGATAAAAGCAACAGTGTGAAAACCGATCCATTGTGTCTTCACAATTCAGTGTATCTTTACACCTTTAAGGATAATTACTAGTAAATAATGTTTATACATAAAATAACATAAATAATCACCACAACCTTCAAAATAAAAAATTTAAACACTATTTAACTGGTTTAACAGCCATAACTACTATACAAAAAAAAATACTTGTCAGGACTAAATATAAACTTTGTCTCACCATTCTTCACCTTGTTTAACAACCAAAATTGTAAATTTCATAAATAAATATGAAACCTAGAACTTCCGTAAATTCTTCCATTTATTTTCCCCTCTGCAAAATGTTATCTAAGAAAACTTGTCATATTTCTAGCTTGGTAGGTTAGTTGTTGTTACCTCTTAATTTTGGCGAAGTTCCAAGTGACAAACGCAATTTCTCAAATATTTTCCATATCAAATTTGACGATTTCAGTTTCATGGAACTTTTATCAGAAAATTGCCTCGTTGTTTTGGATAGCGAGACTTAGTGTATGGATAACGACTTGAATTTGAATTTGTCAGGCGGAAGGATACCATGGGAGCTGGTTACAAGGACAAACACTGAAAACCAGGTATTTCGCCCATTCCGTGGGTGCTTTCCAGCATTTGGTTGTTTAAATGCAAACGCAGTCGATTAAATGATATTGTGTTCACACCCCTCCTCTTCCTGTCTGTCCAGAACCATTACGCTTTTTCAGTCACATGCGGCCACTGCCTCACGCCGAGCACTCGTTTGCTTTTCCGGCTGGAAACCGAGATGTCAGGATGCCAAACCCACAAAAAATGCAGCCACGGATCTCAGACAGAGCACTCGTGGGGTTAGAGGATCGAACCTCGTCACATCTATATTCTCCATGTTTAAGTTGCGGAGCAGTTGGGACCCGGCCTGGGAATCACTCTCGAGTCAATGTGCAGCAGCCGGGGCCTGACTCCTGTTCAGGCCATGGACGTTCTTATCTGCTTAAAAAACCCGGAATTTGGGTTTAATTTTTTTAAATTCACCAAAACCCAGCTGGGCATTAAGCACCTGCCCAAAACATACAACGTTATCATTGTAGCACTCGGTCGCGCGGGGCTTTTCGAGGCTGCGATGTGGACGCTGGAGGACATGAAAAACAGTGGCTATTTCCTTATGGATTCGATTCTTATTACTTTGGTCACATGCCAGGTATGCGCCGGTAAGGTCGATGAAGCTATTGAACTCTTTAAACATGACGAGGATTACAATTGCAAACCTTCCATATTGTCGTATAATAGATTTTTGAATTTGTTGATTGAAAAAGACCGCATTGAGACAGCTCTGGGCTTCTTCAGAGACTATTTGTGCAGAAACATATGCCCTGACTTGTGCACATTTAATACTCTAATCAAGGGGTTTTCCTGGGATGGGAAAACTAGCGAGGGTTTTAAGTTATAAGTTATTGACTGCAAAGCACCAAGTCCTTCCAATGATTGAAAGTGCTTTGGCTTCTGGATAAAACGTTTGATGCTGTGTTAGAGTTGACGAAGAATGATCTGCTAAGAGAAATGCAACGATGAAAATCTTTACATTAGCATGAAGTGAAAATTGAAGTGAAAATCTTGAAGTATAGCGAAACAGTGCCATGTTCCAGTCTCTGCTTCAGATCTTCCTTGAACATTAAAGAAAACATCTGACATGTATCTCTGCGACTTTCTACTCTTCTATGAGCAAGTATATCAGTTATCTAAATCTTCCTTTCATCAGATCATGCACAACCTGCAATCATCGCTTTTTCAACTTAGGTCCCAGAGTAAGTAAAGATGACTGCTTTCTAAATTCGAGATTGTTACAAAACAATTTTTCAGTTTAAGAGGCCATAACAAAGGTGACATATGCAACCTAACCATTCAACTGACCAGTGACAACCGAATGGAAAAACTTTGGCAAAAAAAAAATTATTTCATTCATGCATGCAAAATGAAAAGCCACCCCCCTCTTTGGTATCTTGGCAACTTTGCGCATGGTGGTAATACGTAGAGAAGATACTTGTTCTCCTCTCAATCATTCTTACGAAGTAAATAGATATTAGCTGTCTGAAACCAAACCAAGTTCCAAAAAACAACAGTGGATGCATAGAATTGAATTTTTAGGTTGTATTTGGAAGTGTCACAATGATATTGTGTTTAAAAATAAGGAAGTTGTATTAAATTTTTCACGGACTGACAAAGTGGCAATGGTAAATAATTTGTCATTGCAGATCCAGGCTCTAGTTGACAAAGTGTTGACGAACATAAACCACCTTCACTAGCTATTAGAGTTTTGGGGAGGACATACATGCACCATGGAATTATCGATCAAGCAATAGCAGCAGATTCAATGAGCAGAGGATGAAATCAGCAGCTTAAGTAACCAGATCGAAGAATATCAATATGTTGGACTTCAGAGTACTCTGTTTCCTTCCTCCTCAGTCAACTCTGTTAGCTCTCCTATTTAAATTTTACAACATTCCTAATTTGAAGGTAGATGCTCCAATCTTGGAGCCTGTAGCTTCACAGGTCTGGTCAACAATCCTCCATCTGTCTAGTTAATATGAAAGAAAGCGAAGTTTTCTCTGAATCTGTGTACAGCTTTTGATTAATACATGCTGAATTTTTGGAGGCAGAGAAAAACTATTTACAAGGATCCCTATATATACTGCAGGGCATCTTGAATATTTTACTTGGTTCCTGTGATCCAGGTTTAATCTGTTTTCGAGATATGGAATCATAACAGTGTCCTGCACCTTTTATGGGTTCCTCAGATTAGCAAATTGTGTAAAAATGCAAATATAATATTAGAGTTCCCCAGAGAATATGGAATTCCTTGCAAGCAACTGTTTAGATGTTAAACACCCACTCTTTATCATTATGGAGCATATTTAATTTAAAAACACGCTAGTTTCTAAAGGTCTCCATTATTATAGATTCATTTTGTTTCATTAGTTGGACAAATGTCACCACAAAGACCTTACATAAAGGCACATTTTGATATAATTTAAATATTATCAGAGTGGCTAAGGCTGCTCGCAAGTCAACCTTTTATTGCACAAAAGAGAATTCAAATTGTCATAACTATGACTGTCTCTGTAGGCCAGAATGAAAATTTAAGCTCAACTAAGATAATCAGTTCATTTAGCAAAATAGTTACGTGACACATATCCGAGACCAAGAGCATATACTCTATAAATAGGCAAGAAATGTTCATGTTATCGATGTGCAGACTACTGTTTGACAACTTCTGAGGACATAGGCAACCATACCTTTCCTGCAAACACTCTATGGTTTCTTGGTATCAATATACCTGCCTGAGAAACTTCCTGATCACAACCGTCAACCTTCTTACTAGGATCACAAGTATATGATGAATAAATGTATTAACTTGGCATGGTATTAACTTGTGAAAGGTGAGGTTGAAATTGCCATAATTTTGACTGACACTTGTTTTGGTCCTTAGAAGCTCATAGCAGGATGCAAGGCAAAGTTGGCAGAGCCCAAGTGTGTAGTCGAAATTCTAAAGAGTTTTCAGATGATGTACTATAAACCATTAACTACTCCTATGATACCCAATATGAATTTGCATCCTAACATGGATTCAGATTTGGATGTTACTTATAGGGCACAATACAATATGGTAAGTTGATGCAATATGGAGTTGTTGATTCTGATTGGTCAAGGGATTCTAGTGACCTGAAGAGTTCTTCAAGTTGTTGCTTTGGTTTGGGTTCAAGAGTGATATCTTGGTTTAGAAAGAAGCAAGCATCAGTCGCATTGAGTTCATGTAGGGCAGAGTACATGGCAGCAAAGAATGTTAGTTATGAAGTCATTTGACTTCACAAGTTGATAACAAAGCTGACAGGTGAGATCTTGAAGCCTACTATGGTCCATAGTATTAAAAACCGGAACCGGTGACCGGACCGGTGGACCTAATGAATCGGTCTAACCGGTACTGGTCAGGTCTAAACGAACCGGTTTTTAAAAAAATACATTAAATAATTATTTTTTAATAAAAAAAACTATTTTTAAGATTTGCAACCATGATTCCAAGCCAATAGAGACAAAATATGCAAAGTTTGCTCATTTATATACCATGTAAAGGTGAATATATCAAAATGGCATTATGGCACCGAGTGCAATACATATCATCGAAAAAATACATAAGCAATGAGGCTCCAAATGACCCATAAAATCCAAAAACAATGCTACAAGCTATGAGCATTGAGGCCATTCGCCTACATAGTACAGTGACAGTCTACTACAAATCTACATATATGATATTACTAAATTCTAATTAATGATCAACATTATCACTTGAAAGTTGAAACTTCTAATCATGATCAAAGTTCAAACTCGGTAGGTTGAACTTGAGTCTTCCAACTCTCGACTGCCAAACTTTGCAACTGCTCCAGTCACAAACTTCTCTATTGGTTCAGTGACTTGAGTTTCAAACTTCTGAAGGTATTCTGCCCTAATATGCCCTATTACTTCATTTGGTGCTCCACATGGCTTTACTTGGCCTCCTATCCTAGCCAAGTGTTGCTGGAACCTGTAAATACCCCCTCCTGCAATAGATTTTTCCAACATTTGCAAATTATTTTGCCATCAATCATATCACAATGAGCCCATGCAGTATCCTTGCCTTTTGGAGGCATGATGGCTACTACTTAGCTCAAACTCTATGTTGTTCCACTACTCCAGCAAAAACTCAACTCTCCAAGCTCTCAATCAAACTCACAAAAGCTCAAAATGAGATGTGTGAGACAAATGAGAGGGTACCCCTGCTTTTAAAGGATTGGGAAGGGTGTTTTTGGAAGGCAAAAACCCCCCTTTTCCCTCCAAAACCACCCATTACTGGCCAAATCAACTTCTGTGGGTCCTTTTTGTGGTCATGGAAGCTAACCTAACCCAGCCGGTTTATTGATAAATCGGCCGGTTTATCAATAAACCGGCCGGTTTGACTGGTTTGACCGGAAAAAAAAAAGCGAAATGGGGTAACTGACCGGGTTTTTTTGACCGGTTTTGACTGGCTAGGCCCCTGACCGGCCAGTTTGACCAGTTATTGGTTCAAACTGGCTGGTTTTTAAAACTATGCTATGGTCTATGAGACAATCAGTGCCATATCAGACTCTCTTAAAATGTAGTATTTCGTGACTACTCCAAGCATATTGACATCAAGTACCATTTTCTTCACAACAGAATTCAAAAGAGAGTAGTGGCTCTAGAGTATTATCAAACAAGTTAGCAGGTTGTAGTTTTTTTCACAACCAGTGTCGTATCAGACTCTCTTAAAATCCAGTTCCATGACTACTCCAAGCATATTGACATCAAGTACCATTTTCTTCACAACAGAGTTCAAAAGAGTAGTAGCTCTAGAGTATTATCAAACAAGTTAGCGGGTTGCAGATATCTTGACTAAGCCCCTGGCAAAGGGGAAGTTGAACAACGTGTGCAAGAAGACACTAGGCTTGGTGGAGAAAACTTTCCACACTAAAGGGAGTGTTAGACGTTTTGCGTTGTTTAGCTCCAATCGTTTCTCCACAGTACCAAGGCACACTTAGTAAGCAAGTATAACGGCAGATTCATACAGCAACAATAAGGCCACACCTATTGCAGTTCCATATAACAGAAGTATGTTTTGTTGACCTATGCACAATAGTGTGGGGAGGCACGATCCATGAACCTATCTTAGTATATTTCCAGGTTTGCCACTTTCAGTGAATTATAGTCTACACATTTTTTCAGATTTAGCAATTCCAGTTTTGCTTCAGTTCAATTTTGAATTCAGATTCAGTTCATTTCAGTTCTGCATGCTTGATCTATCATTAGGCGAAAGCCCTAGTTAATCTAAGGGCTTGTACGTAGTAAAGTTCAAGCTTAGGTAGAGGGAGCAATTCTCAGGGAAGGGGATGCATGCCTGCATGCTCCAATTCACCTTCCAGTTCAGATGCACTTACTTGACACACTTATCCATGCAGTTGGAGCACACTGGTTGATTAGACTCGGGTTAGGGCTTCAGTGAAGATTAGCAAGTTTTTTGTTTTGAGTTATTGCCATGTGTTTTCGTTTTTCTGTATTCAATAGAAGATAGATGTGATTCAGTGCTCAGATCTAT
The DNA here is from genome assembly GCA_034641835.2 of Pinus albicaulis. Taxonomy (NCBI): domain Eukaryota; kingdom Viridiplantae; phylum Streptophyta; class Pinopsida; order Pinales; family Pinaceae; genus Pinus; species Pinus albicaulis. Next base: position 377,295,905 of record CM076581.1, read on the forward strand.
GCACTTGCTATTATTATTTTTCTGCGGTATGTGTCTACAGATTTGTAGGTTCTGGTATTTGAAGACTCTTGTTTTGATAGGTTTCAAGATTTGAAATTACCTAGGATTTAGGGTTAACCTTTGAGTGCAGAATCTACTTATGCTTGTCAGAAAAACAATGATCTTGGAGGTAGTCACAATCGTGATGTGGCAACATAATGGTTTTTCAGTGTATGGTTAGCAGATTACAGCAATTAAAACAACGACAACACACCTTAAAATGCAGTTTGTTACGTAGTTTTAGATCTGGTTTTTCTTTGTCCTTAATCCTTACATGTTTTCTTGATGGTGGAAAAAGGGCCAGCTTGGTTGCAGATTTATCTTAGAGCCACCAAAGATAGCCTTATTACTGGATGTGCAGGAGAGCTTTTATTGCAACAAAGAAGAAGCATTGGAGGATGCAAACTAGCCACTGTATGATATTGTTGTGGTATTTGCAAGATCTAGCAATAGCCAGTTCCCCGCTCTTTGGCTGTGTGATTTATGTTTGGGCTACATCCAAAAAAAGGTGGACTATGTTTATAGGGGTACAAATCAGTGGTGTTATAATGTTGACATTTCATTCTATGATCAGAGATTAGCCTTATTTTGTTAATCTTTTTCCTATGTGTAGCTAGGACTATGTTCCAACAATGGCACCTTTCTCTTCCAGCAGCAGCAGCAAACCCTCCTTCAGCAGTTTTGTGCACCGATAAATGAGAGCGGAAGTCATTTATGGAGGAGAGAGAGAGGTTGCATGCATGGAAAAAGCATACAAGCATTATCCTTAATTTATTTCCAGTTTAGATGTTTTTCCATTTTTAGCAGTTCAGTGCTATTTCTCAGTTTTCATTAGTTAGTAGTTTCCATGCACAGTTAGAAGGTAAAATTCCCTAGATAGACTAGGTGATCATGCATGTGGATTATTAGTGTTAGTTAGGGTGCAAGTATTTAGGAGGATGCATGCTTGCACGTCTCAGTTCATCTCCAATAGAGGCACTTCACTTGCCTCATCTATCCATGCGAGGAAAGCGTCTGTGCATTACAGCTAGGGTTTGATATTGTCAATTGGCACAATATTGTGCATGTGACCATATTCGTTGTACCTTCTATTTCTCCTTGTCTATAAAAGGGTTGGATGGTGGCCCAATCAGTAGTTCAAGAGTACATTAGCTTACTGTTTTCAGAGTTGATTAGAAACAGAGATGCAGATCTGAACGTCGGTGCTATTGTATTTGTTGTTTGTGTTTTCAAGATATTTTGTTTGTAGATTAAAGCATTCATAGGTTGCAGTTTTTATTTAAGACTACAGTTTTCAATTAGCTAGTTATAGCGGTAATTTTCTGAGTGCAGAATCTGCTTACCATGCACTGAAAACTTAACATGTGGCACATTCTTTGTTTGTTTGTTTGTCAAGTGGCCTGAGTTCACCTAAGATTACATCAGGCTTGACCTGTGGCTTGAGAAACCACGACCCAGGGGCATCTAAGCAGTCAAAATCACCCGGAAATCGCACCCGGCCTGACCCACACCAGCACTAAGCAAACTAGGTTTAACTTGTCTCCTCCCCCTAGCACGAGCGCAACAACGTCCGTGAGTTTTGATCTTGGGTCGCCCTTCTGACGAGGCCCATCCTCAATCGGTTGTGCTAGTGGGACTTGACAACATGTGGCACATTAATAAAACCTTCTAGGGCCTATTGATGGATGGCATGGCTTCTACGAGGAGTAGGGAGTTGTCAGAAGGTTTCGGAAGTGAGATGCCCAAGATCTGTTCTTGAGAAAAGCATTGTGGAACTGTGATAGGTAATTTTAGGTTGTTGCTTTGCTTTTTTCAGCAGCAACAATATGACCATCTTCAATCACAGATTAAAATATTTATTTGAAGGGGCTTCCAACATTTTTCGGTGGAAATGTTGCTTGCAAATGCTCGTCTAGGGAGTAATCAACATCCTAATGCTATCTCTCCTATCATCAGAGTCCATAAGCAAGAAACCCCTAATAGATCATTGGTGGGAGGATCTAGAAGATTAGGAAGATATGCTATGAGATATGTCTTGCTATCAAGACGCTGCAATCCACAACCAAGATTTGGAGGTATGCTAACCATTGGTGTGGTGTAAGTTGTCTTGAGATATTAGGTGACAAATCCATAAGTAACTTGTTGGCCAAGCACATAAGACCTACCAAGCTCTCAAATATTTGAACATTAATGTAGTTTCTGCGAGGAGCACAGGAAATAAAGTTGTAATCAGCCAAATAAAGCTTGAACTAGGTTGGAGTGAAAAAAGTGAGTGAGACTAAGCTGAGGGCCTCTGCCATATATAGGACTAGGCATCTCTCATCCAAGACACAAAATAAAGTAGATAGAAAATTTGAGACTTCCGGAAAAAACACTAACATCCTCTAATATTGTAGTAGATGGGGCATTGGAAGATGAAGTGCTCCTCCATCTTAGTCTAATGAAGATTGCGAAGTGATGCAACACAAGCTACATAAGAAACAAACCAGAGAAACAAGAGCACAAACATTGTAGTTGATTTGAAGAAAAACATCAGATTAAGTAGCTTGCTTTATTCATCTAACCAAAGGTCTCTTTCATAGATTTACAATGAGTGCTCAATTGATCTACCAAGCAACAAGAAATATAAACTATATGTAAGAAGATCAAAGGCTAGAAACAAAATGATAACTTACTAAATGCACCCATATCGAGGGATGGAAGAAGTAATAAAGAATGCAATGCATGCAACTTGAAGGCTGAAAGATGCAACTAACCTAACAAATGCAGTTGGCTTACTTGAGAAAAACATTGTCAAGAGTGGGGGCACAATTCTTCGAGGATCATGCTGGTTGAGGAGATGCCCATGTTTTGTATCCCAAAGTTAGCAAATCCTATCCCTTGCAGTGATGTGGTGACTGGTTTCAACATGAGGAGGATGAAAACCAACCTGAAACTAGCCAAGGGGATTCAAAGAGCATGTATTCAATGTCAAAGTGTCTAGAAAGATTGAATAATAAGGTTGTCTCTAAGCTCTATGGAGTGTTATGCATAGAAGGTTGTATTGGGGGTTAATCATCTAGTAGGTTGACTTGAGTAACCCAACAATAATGTTTGATGATGTCCTCTCTAATGATCTTATTCAGTAGTTGTCAATCGAGATGTCAAGGGAGTATCCAGTCAAGGAAAGCGATCCATCAAGTTATCAACTAATTGACATAGACAAGTAGCCTCGACAACCCAACAATAAGCCTAATTTGAGGTATTGGTAGTGGCTATAGCCTTTGAGGAAGAATAGGCAAGATAAGATTTGCTAAGCAAAAAACCCAGTGCAAAAAGGAAACTAATCTAAATATGGTTTCTATCATGGAGGAGGGGTTGAAAACCCTAGCTGGAAAATGTCGTAGGATACTATCCTCCTGCATCTAATAATGTAGTGAGAACTTGAACTCTTTCTATCATGGCCCAGTCCAGCTCCAATAAAATAAGTCCCCAAACCTCCCAACCATTGAAAATTGTGGGTCAAATGAGGCTATTTATGAGGTGTATCTTCGATTGAAAGTCCCAAAAATGGTTCAACAAACATTGACACTTGAGAAGAGAAAGGGAGCCATAGCCTTTGTTGATCTAGGAATGGAGGGCTTTACTCAAGTCAAATTTGGGCCTAGAAAATTGAGCACTTGAATATGTGCAAGTAGTGGTGATCTTGATCATAGTTTTAAAAACTGACTAGTTCAAACAAAAAATCGGCCAAACCAGCTGGTTAGATAGGCTCAAGGCTGAACCGTATCAAATCCGATTGGAAGGTCGGTCAGGATCGGTTAGGTGCCAAACCGGCCTATCTGGCACCTAACCGGTCGATTCTGACACAAACTGGCAAGTTCGGTTGGTGCACTATTGGATGGATTTATGGGGCCCATAGGTGGTATTTTTGGGTGGTTTTGAGTAAACCATGGACAAATTTCCCTCCAAATTTGCCCCCATAAACTTATAAAGCAAGTCCAAGCTCTCATTTGCCTCACACATTTGATTTCTAGTGTTTGAGAGCTTGGACAATGTTGCAACAACCTTGAGTTTTGGAGCAACAACAACAAGTTTGGTGGTTCTTTGTCATCTTGGAGGAGCTTTCTAGTGTAGCTGGCATCTTTGGGAGGAGGTTTCATCAACTAGTTTTCATTTCCAACCTTCCAGGTATGATTTTCCCCTAAAAAATTTCCATATTTCATTGTTGTCTTTGTTTTTAATTTTTTTGCCCTCTTTCAATTTTCGACTTTCAAGTTAAAAAGCATTAAGGAATAAGGATAGTAATTAACCATAGGTTTTGCATTTCTACGTTTTATTTGCAGATCTCTTTCCTTCAAAATTTGAAATTTCGCCATCCATTATGGCCCCAAAAGCCAAAGAAGCTGCATGGGTTCATTATGATGTTGTTGATGGCAAAATGTTGTGCAAATATTGCAAGTGCCCAACGGGAGGAGGGAGTATTAATAGGTTGAAACAACACTTGGTTGGTATAAGAGGCCAAGTAACCCCCTTGTGATGCTCTAGATAAAGTGATAAGGCCTATTAGGAAATTGGGAAAAGGCTATACAAGATGAAATTGCAAGGAAGAAGGAACTTGCATAAGCTATGGAGAGAAGCAAGTGGGTATGATGATTTTGACCTTGAAGTATCCTCCTCCATCCCTTCCACCAATCTCCATGACCCCTTCTGTTATGTTCCTCCCCCTCTTGGGTCTCACCCTCAACATCAAGGCCAAGCCAAAGATAAAAAAAAGGATGAATATTAAGAGTAATCTCACACATTCCTCCACCTCTGCCTCTATTACTTCTAGTGCCACTGCTTCCCAACCAAGTATAAGTCAACCCACCTTGGATGCTCATTGGAAAAAACAATGCATAGATGTTGCTTTTGAATACATTGCCAGATGGTGGTATGATACAAATATCCCCTTTAACGTTGCTCGCTCACCTTACAATCAAGCTATGTGGGATGTTGTAGGAAAGGGCTTCAAAGGCCCTCCTATGCATGACTTGAGGGGATCTCTTTTGCAAAGAGAGATTGCATCCATTAGAGGATATTTCAATGAATTTAAAGAGTCATGACCACAATAGGTTGTTCCATTATGTAAAATGGATGGACTGATGGAAAAAACAACACAATAATAAATTTCCTTGACTTTTTCCCTCAAGGAACCATGTTTTTAAGATCGGTTGATGCATCTGATAGGGTGAAAGATGCCAACCTATTACAATAGTGGAGGAACATAATGTTGTGTAGGTTGTCATTGATAATGCCTCAAACTATGTTCTTGTGGGAAAAATGCTAGAGACAAAATATAGGGCCATATTTTGAACCCCATGTGCTACACATTGCATAGACCTCATGTTTGAGGACATAAGAAAAGTGGAGTGGGTGAAGAACATTGTAGAGCATGTCAAGAGTATCACAAATACATCTACAAGCACCCATGGGTATTGAGCTTAAAGAGGAAAAACATTGGGGGCCAAGAGCTTGTTAGGCCCATTCATTAGAGAAATTTTGAGGTCTAAAATGGGCCTCCTAAGGAATATTATAAAATAATAATGGAAATAATAAAATAAGATTAAATTATCTCATCAAGTTTTAGAGGGAAAAAAAGAAAAACTACTTTTCCAACTCGTATTTGCAACTTATCTCCCTACGATTTTACTCAAATTTTAAGCGAACACACTTGTCGGGTGCAAAATTTAATTTTGCATCCAAGTACCCATGTTGCATACTTTCGATGGACACCTACTACACGAAAAAAGTGAAAAACATGAAAAAACGTCAATCACGTTCGGGTCCATTGAAAGTACACAACATGGGAATCACTTTATTTCATGTATTTCACATTTTTTGTGTAGTAGAGTCCAACGAAAATATGCAACATGGGTACTCTTTGGATGTAAAATTAAATTATGCATCCAACGAGTACTCTCATTCGAAATTTGAGTAAAATTGTAAGGATATAAGTTGAAAATACGAGTGAAAAGATAGTTTTTTGTTTTAATCTTTTTACATTTTTACTAACAATGCTACCAATGAAATAGGTAACCTGACCTCAAAACGGGAACTGTAGCCCAAAAAGACTCAACAAACATGAAAAAACACCCCAAAAACAAAAAGTGTGTATTCCAGAACGCACTTTGTTTTTTTGAAGGTCAAATTTCAACATTTTATAAAATTATGGTAAAAACAAAATTGTTTCTTGAAAAAAGGATTGAAAAAACACCCTTAAAACAAAACCAGTTGATGCTGGAATAACCAAAAAAAAAAATTGTGTCATACTTTTGGCATTTTTAAAAATAGAAGTAACATTTTTTAATTTTTAAAATTCAAACATTTAAAAAAAACTTAAAATTTAAGAAAAAAAAAAGTTTAAAAAATAAAAACATTTAAAAGCTTAAAATTTAAAAATATATGAAGATAAAAAATAAATAAAAATAAATTTTAATTCAAACATTAAAAAAAACCTAAAATTTAAGGAAAATAAAAAAATAAAAAAAATTAAAGATTAAAATTTAAAAAAAAAATAGAAATTAAAAAATTAAAATAAAAACAAAATAAAAATATTAAATTTTAAAAAATAAAAACAAATTTAAAAAAGAAGGAAATTATAAAAAATAAAATACATAAATTAAATTTAAAAAAAGAAAAAAGAAAATGTTTATTAAATTTAAAAAAAAAAAAATTTAAGGAAATATATTAAATTAAAAAAAAAAAAAAAAAAACATTATTTAAATTAAAAGTAAAAAAAAAAATAATTAAAAATTAAAAAATGAAAAATAAAATACAATAAAAATATTAAATTTAAAACAATATATATTAAAAAAGCAAATAAATTATAAAAAATAAATTAAATTTAAATTATAAAAAATAAAAAATATATATGAACTTAAATTAAAATATCTCTACCTATTAGATTTTATTAAATTAAAAAAAAATACAAAATTTATTAACTTTTATAAAATTAAATTTAAAAACTAAACATAAAACTTAATAATAAATAAAATTTATGAAATTAAAAAAAAAAATCAATTAAATAAAAAAAAAAATCAAATTATGATATCGCAGAGGAAAAAGTCGATTCCCGAAATCGGATTTGACAAAGCAACCTGCGAGTGATTAGCCCCACGAGTGAGGGTTAATGGTTGAAATCTTTTATATCAGCGTTGCGAATTGAACTCTTATTTGTCTAAAAAGTTGAATAATTATATTTAAATCATTTTAAGTCTTTAATGCTGGAAACCTTTTGGAGCATGCTCCTCAATGATCGTTGGCTCCTAGTTGACCATGTAAATGGGTTGTCCCATTTATGGTGTGAAATGACGCCTTTGGCATGGCAGCCATCTTAGAAGGATTCTGGAAGCAGGTTGGTTTTTGTGCTCAAATGGGTTCCATTTTGGTTTGCTTGTGGTTTGGTTCCGAGATTTCATGGTATTCGATAGATGAGTTCATGGTTCAAGAACGTGGGAGCTTCATTTTACTCCAGCATTGTTGCGGATATACGGCTCAAACTCTGACTTGTGTCGACGCTCCTAGGTTACAATGTTACTACCTTTCGAACCTCATGAATGCTTTTTGCATGTAAGGTTTTTTATTAATGGTTTAGGAGGCATGTAGTTGGTTAACAGTTAACGACCGTCACGGTTTTCTATTGTCTGCATAGCACAATTTTTAATAAGGTTTGTTTCTGACTTTAAAAAAAGATGCTGGAAACCTTTTATACCGATAGTGCGAATTGAAATGTAATAGCTATTAATCTATATTGTTGAGAGCTTGGTATCTACGAACGTAGTCCAACACGACTCACACAATTCTAACAAGCGATTAACCACTCAATGCATTCACTAATCTCCACGCAATTTGCGTCTTTTGTACGTTGTTACATCGATATGCAGACCTCTGTGAACTCCGTAGCATAATCGGTGGCGCAGCTGCTGAAGTACTCCTCCAGCCCACTGCAGTTTGGGGCAGTCACGAGCATCCAGGGCCCACAACCTCATGCATTGTTCCACACCCAGCGACCCTACCAGTTCATGGCATCCACGAGTGATTAGCCCCATGATATTTTTGAGCAGTGCTTTGTCAAATCCGATTCCGGGAATCGGTCTTTTCCTCTGCCATACAATAATTTGATTTTTTTTTTTTTTAATATTTAAAATTTAATTTGTTTTTTATTTATTTATTTAAATTTTGTTAATAATTTTTATCAAATTTTGCTTTTTTTTTTTTAATTTCATAAATTTTCTTTATTATTAAGTTTTATGTTTAGTTTTTAAATTTAATTTTATAAAAGTTAATAATTTTTTTTATTTTTTTTTTTTAAATTTAATAAAATCTGATATATAGACATATTTTAATTTAAGTTCATATATATATTTTATTTTTTATAATTTAAATTTAATTTATTTTTTATAATTTATTTGTTTTTTTAATATATATTGTTTTAAATTTAATATGTTTATTGTATTTTATTTTTCATTTTTTATTTTTAATTAATTTTTCATTTTTTTTACTTTTTTTTTTCTTTTTTTCTTTTTTCTTTTTTCTTTTTTATTAATTTAATATATTTCCTTAAATTTAATATTTTGTTTTATTTTTTATTTTTTTTAATATAAATTTAATAAACATTTTCTTTTTCTTTTTTAAATTTAATTTCTGTATTTTATTTTTTATAATTTCCTTCTTTTTTTTAACTTGTTTTTATTTTTTAAAATTTAATATTTTTATTTTGTTTTTATTTTAATTTTTAAATTTCTTTCTTTCTTTCTTTAAATTTTAATCTTTAAATTTTTTTAAATTTTTTTTTCCTTAAATTTTAAGTTTTTTTTTAATGTTTGAATTTAAAAAAAAAATTGTTTGTTTGTTTGTTTGTTTTTTTTTTTATCTTCATATATTTTTAAATTTTAAGCTTTTAAATGTTTTTATTTTTTAAAATGATTCTAAACTATGCCAAGGCCAAGCTGGAGTCCATTTGCCCACAAAATATTTCCTGCGCTGACATTCTCGGCATCGGAATGTCATCGCAATGTCATCGCTGCCAGAGATGTTGTAGTTATGGTATTTACTATAATCTCCTCTCAATAATTTTATTTTTTTTAACTAAATTTTAATTTTGTAATTATTTTTTGTAATTTTTTTTTTATTATATGGTTTTTTCTAATAAGTTAGAAAAAAAAAGTTTTTGATGTTTTTATTTTTATTTATTTTTGGTCAATTTTTGTTTTTTGTCTTTAAATTATGTGTTTTTTTTTCAAATTTTGTCATTTCTTTTGATATAATTTTTGAATATTTTTGTTTTATTTATTTATTTTTGTTTAAATTTTTTATTTTTACGAGCTAATTTTGTTTTTTTAAACATTTTTATTGGTTTTTTTTATTGTTTTTTATATATTTTTTTTATCTAAGTTTTGTGTTTTATTACCAACATGAAAATCACCACTCTAAAAAAAAAAGGTTGATGCTGCATCAATACGTTTCAAAATTAGCATGAAAATCACTGCTCTAAAATAAAGAAGTTGATGCTGCATCAATACATTTCAAAATTAGCATGAAAATCACTAACATTTTAAAACAAATATTCATACTTCATAAATAAAAATATTAGTGTAAAAAATGTGCACAAAAAAAAGGGTGATTCTGCATCACCACTTTTCAAAATCGGGTGCTTTTTATGCTACCAAAAAAAAGTAGGTAACATTGCGGTTACCTATTTCATCGGTAACATTGTTTACTCCAAAAATGGTAAATCATCCACCATGGTTGACAATATCATATTGAATCCTATTGGTTCTTATAAAGTTTATTTTTGTTGTACGTTTATGTTTTGAGGCCCATTTTTTACCTCAAACTTTCTCTAATGATCATGGGATTTGCAACTCACTTTCTCACATTGCAATCTGTCACTTTCGAACTACAAAACTTGTAGAAGACGTTTTCCAGTGATGATTGGATTTCATCTCAGTCGGATCATATAGCAGATGTAAAAGACACCAAAAAGAAATTTTTTAAGAACACTTTTTGGAAAAAAGTAACAGAGGTTGTGAAAATTGGTGAGCCCCTTGTTAAGGTGTTACGGTTGGTGATAGGGAAAAATTGGCCATGGGCTACATCTATGAGGCTATGGATCAGACAAAGGAGTAGATACGCGTAACCTACAAGGACAAAGTAGGTAAATATGGGCCTATTTAGGAGATCATTGGTAACAGATGGAACAATCAATTCCATCGTCCTATATTAGGTATTTCCTAAACCCAATGTATTATTCATTATAAAGCTAAGCTAGGAGAAGATCATACTGGGGAGGTTAGATATGGGTTGCTCTCATTCGAAATTTGAGTAAAATCGTAGATAAGTTGAAAAGATAGTTTTTTTAATCTTTTTACATTTTTACTCAAAAAATGGTGAATCATCCACCATGGTTGACAACATCATATTGAACCCTATTGTTTCTTATAAATTTGATTTATTGTTGTACATTTATGTTTTGAGGCCCATTTTTTACCTCAAAATTTTTCTAATGATCATGAGATTTGCAACTCACTTTCTCACGTTGTAATATGTCACTTCCGAACAACAAAACTTGTAGAAAACGTTTTCCAGTGATGATTGGATTTCATCTCAGTAGAATCTAGAGCAAATGGAAAAGACACCAGAAAGAAAGTTTTTAACAACACCTTTTGGAAAACAGAAACAGAGGTTGTGAAAATTGGTGAGCCTCTTGTTAAGGTGTTACGGTTGGTGGATAGGGAAAAATTGGCCATGGGCTACATCTATGAGGCTATGGATCAGAAAAAGGAGTAGATACGAGCAACCTACAAGGACAAAGTAGGTAAATATGGGCCTATTTAGGAGATCATTGATAACAGATGGAACAATCAATTCCATTGTCCTATACATGCAACTAGGTATTTCCCGAACCTAATGTATCATTATAAAGCTAAGCTAAGAGAAGATCATACTGGGGAGGTTAGAGATGGGTTGTACGAGTGCCTGTAGCGCATGGTACGTGATGAGTCACAATAATTGGAAATACATCAACAACTCACTGCTTTCTCTAGGGCCATAGGCACATTTGGCAAAATTCTGGCAAATATTGCCAGAGATGTGGATCAACTAGGTAAGCAATTCCAATTTATTTGTTTTTTGTTGTTGTTGTAAAGTTCAATTGTTTAAAATTGAAGTTGTAATTTGTATTTTGTAAATTATTCAAACTTACCATCTAAATGGTTGAAAAATGAACTAACTTTAATCTTTGTCTTTGTAGCACATTGGTGGGAGTCATTTGGAAGCTAATGCCCTCAACTGCAAAAGTTTGTAATTTGAGTTCTTAGCCAAAATTGTAGTGCTTCTGGTTGTGAGCGTAAAATCGGCCATGAAATTTCTTGAAAACATTTAAAGTCATTTATAGCGAATAAGGAAAAGTATATCGGCCATGAATTCGCGGATAAGGGAAAGATGAGGTGGTTGTGGAGGAGCCATGTACAATTCCTCAATCGCATCCTCATTATTCATTGTTTGTTGATCATGAGCTGCAACTTGATGCACTTCAGTTGCCACATCAACTACCACACTCTCACCTCAGGCTACTGCACCCTGCGAAGGAACTGCTCCATCAAGTCGAAGATTCAGAGTATCAAATGCAACTTGCAATTTGTCCAATTTGATCTGTCAAACACCAATTTTCTTATTTAGAAGGTCGATTTGTCCTTGGACTTCAACATTTCTCATTTCTCCTTGCTTGGTTAAAAGAATTTTTTGAACAAATTCACACGACGAAGAGAAATTGTTTGGAACAAGAACGATTGAATGATCTTGTCTTCGTGTAATACAATCTTCGACTAAGACACAACCAGTTGTTGAAAAAAAAGACCTGATACATATCCCATTGTGTTGGATGATATTGATCCAACTTCATAATGGATGGAGACTCATCCAGCTAAGTTTGATGTTGATTTTGATATTGATACCACGAAAATGTTGGGGGATGTTAATCCCAATGCAGATCTAGTAGTTGAACCAGTAGCTGGAGGAAGTGAACCACCAAGACCAAACATGGCACATGGTATCGGTGAGGGGAGCAGTAGTCGTGCAACTCGACCAATTTGTGCTTCTAGTTCTGCTAGGTCTAATACTGCTATTGAGGTTGCAGAGGAGTGAAAGGAGTCCTCATACTCTGAGCCAAATGATGTTTATGTAGCTCCTGCCAATGATCCCATGTCTAGTAGTGGTGATGAGTTTGATGAGTGATCATGTTGATCAATGATTTGTGCTTTGAGTTTGTAGTAGGCTAGTAGCTTGAGTTTTGGCATTGTTTTTGGACACTAGAGGCCATTAGAGCCTCATTGGTTATATATTTTGTTGATTATATCATTGATATGTATTGCACTTTGTGCCATTTTGATATATGCACTCTTACATGGTATATAAATGAGAATAATTTCCATATTTGTCTCTAATGGTGTGTAATCTTAAACAGACGTCTTTTCATTAAAAGTTAAATCATTTATATATTCTTTTTCTATTCCAATTTATAGAATCCAGTTTGATCCAGTTCCATTTCGAATCATGGTAGATGATTGGTTTCATGTCTGGTTCATGTTTTAAAAACTATGATCTTGATCTCCACACCCAAGGAAATAAAAATGACACTCAAGAGGACATAATTTGAGCTATTGAAGATCTAACGTTGGTTTTTCTGAGGTTAACCATCACCTAACAAAGATCACAAAAATTGGATAAGGCATCAAGTTGTCTTTGTAACCCCTCCAAAGTGAAGGACAAAACAATCACATGATCAGAAAAAAAATAAAAATAAAAATAAAATGGAGATCAAAACCTAGTAAGCAAGGCATCAATTACCCAGCTAGATGTGCTCTTGGAGAAGAGAGTTCAACTGATCAATGTTCTCAAAATTGCATACAAAATATCAATCAACGTTAAAATTATTTAAGCAGTTGGTACCTAAAAAGTGAGGTAATGCATGCACAACACTCCGGAAGCTTTCATAAAATCTCAAAAATAATTAAATTAAAAAACGAGATGCTGCTATAATTTAGTTAGATAAAGACAACAACTTGGAAACATTGTCTAAAGTATATAAACTTTTATCAACATAGCTATTTAGCTATTTGTTTTTAAACTGGATCTTTATCAATTTTTATCAACGTATCTCTTCGTTCTCAAAGGAATTTTAGTCTAGGAGTATCAACATAGGTATCTATTCTTAAACTAGCTCTTTATCAACCTTTATCAATATAGCTCTTCGTAAGCAGCCTAAAAAATTTCCATAAAAAATCTCTGGAACTACCCCAAAGATGTCTTTAGTTCCAACACTCTAGTCTAGGATTTTCTCCACTATGAAATCACTAATAGCAAAATGAGGAGGCCTCTTTTATAGGCTCTCCTAACAACTACTTCATGGAATAAAATAAGACACGAATACTCTATAAACGTTCAGTTGGTTATTGTTATTGATGGTGATTGTAAGGAGATCAATGCCGCTCTAGTCTAGGATTTTCTCCACTATGAAATCACTAATAGCAAAATGAGGAGGCCTCTTTTATAGGCTCTCCTAACAACTACTTCATGGAATAAAATCAGACATGAATACTCTATAAACGTTCAGTTGGTTATTGGAATAAAATAAGACATGAATACATACTCTATAAACGTTCAATTGGTTATTGTTATTGATGGTGATTGCAAGGAGATCAATGCCTGGTCCAAGTGTTTATAGAGTCTATGACCATCCAAAGAATTCAAAGCTCAATTATGGAATTATTAAACCACCAAGATGATATAGGAAATATACAACCATATTCCTAACACCTTGTTGGAGATTTTATTGATGGTGATTCCAAGGAGATCAATGCCTTGCTCAACCGTTTATGAAGTCTATGACCATCCAAAGAATTCAAAGCTCAATTATAGAATTATTAAACCACTAAGATGATATGGTTAGGAAAAATATAACCATACTCCTAACACTTTGTTGGAGATTTTTGGAAGAGAATTATGTAATATGGATTTTGATCGTTCAACATTTCCATATGTTATATCAAAGAGCTAATGTGAGTAAACAGAGTGTTGAAGAGCCTTTTTATAGGATAACAAAAAATAACTATGTATTATCCAAAGAATAAATTTAATCAAGATCAAATTTATAAAAATTATTAAAATATATTGGGTGACTCAAGTCTTTGACCAAATTAATATTTAAGGAATTTAAGTTAAATTAAATTAATTACAAATAATCATTGTAATAAAACAAGTGCCAAATAATAGCTAGATCATTGAATTTTAAATTATACTAGTTGCGCCCAAAGATAGCCTAGTATGGGGGTAGATCTCACCTAAAAACTTAAACACTTAAACATAAACATGCAACCTAGTATGGGGGTAGATATCACATACACTTAAACATAAACATGCAACTCAGTATGGGGGTAGATCTCAGGTAAAAACGTAAACGCTTAAACATAAACAAGCATCCCAGTATCGGGGATAGATCTACATGTGTTTCATGTAAACGTAAATGTAAACATAAACGTAATATTTAACATTTAACATTTTTAATCTAATTTCGGCCCTATTTAAAAATCAATCTAATTGCACTGAGAGGCGCTCTATGTGGTAGATGTCACGTAAACAACGTAAACACTTAAACATAAACATGTAAACATAAACTTAATGTTTAAAATTTAACATTTTTAATCTATTGTGCACTATTTAAAAATCAATCTAATTATTATTATTGCGGCCAGAGGCGCCCTATAGTCTAGTATGAGGGTAGATCTCACGTAAAACAACGTAAACATAAACATGTAAATAGATAGATGTCACGTAATGATAAATAAATAAACACATATAAATAAATGAGAGGTATGGTAAATAAATAACACCTCTTTTTATACTTACTCCATAGATGTGGTAAATAAATAAAAATATAAATAAACTAAAGGTATGTTAAATAAATAAAACCTCCTTATATTTACTCCATAAACCTCTTTATATTTAAAGAAAACTTAAAAAATAGGTTTTATTTAGGTGAAACTTATGGGAAAAATACCATTTTAGTACTACCATGGGTCAAATCCATAAACCTCTTTATATTTAAAGAAAACTTAAAAAACAAGTTTTATTTAGGTGAAGCTTATGAAAAAATACCATTTTAATACTACCATGGCCAAATACCATATTTATAAAAGAGGTATGGTAAATAAATTAATATAAAAGAGGTATAAATAGGTATGATAAATAAATAAAAATATATCAAATAATATTAGAAATCAAGCCAAATATCATGGTAAATAAATAAAATATAAATAAACAATAGATATGGTAAATAAATAAAACCTCTTTTAATATTTACTCCATAATCCTATTTATTGTGACTCTACAACCCAGTATAGAGTGATGTGTAGATGTAATGTCTGTAGATGTCATGTGAGTAATGTAAACTTTTGATATGTCGAATTGTATAGAGATGTGTAGATGTAACGTGTGTAGATGTCATGTGAGTAATGTAAACTTTTGATATGTCGGAGTGTATAGAGATGTGTAATGTAATGTGTGTAGATGTCATGTGAGTAATGTAAACGTTTGATATGTCGGAGTGTATAGAGATGTGTAGATTTAATGTGTGCAGATGTCATTGTAATGTAAACTTTTGATATGTCGGAGTCTATAGAAATGTACCACTTTAATGCCATGGGCCAAATACCATATTTATAAAAGAGGTATGGTAAATAAATAAAATATAAATAATTTATAGATATGGTCAATAAAAAAAGTCTTTTTATATTTACTCCATAATCCTATTTATATTTAGGAACACTCAAAAAATGGTTTTATTTTGGTGAATCCTGAACTAAATTTCATGGGCCAAATTATTATTAATACCATGCCAAAAAAACATTATTAACCCTAATATTAATATTATTATTATTATTAATTCTAATAGTCACATTATTATTAAATTTAATTAATGTAAACTTTTGATATGTCAGAGTGTATAGAAATGTACCATTTTAATACCATGGGTTGATTACCTACCTTAGATGCATTGATTTCAGTGCAGATTTTGTTTTGTAATATTATTTGATTGTTTGCATTAGGTGCATTGATTTCAATGTAGACGTTGATTTCTGATTTTGTGTAATTGGATGTACATTGAGGGTACATTAATTTTAAAGTGATTGGATTAAGATTGTGCATTGATTTTAGTGTAAGCACACAAAATTATTAACAATGTACATTAATATTTTTGTTATAGTAAATCAACCTATTAATATTGAGGAGCAAGAGAGACAATGTATCATGTTTAGTACAATAGTTCAAGCTAAATATTTAAATGGTTTATTATTTCAACTTCCCTTTTCATATAATCGATATGAAAAGATGACAAAACTAACAAGGGTGACAATAAGAATAGTAAAAGAAAATAATTTGAGATTGATTGCAATGAAGACTATTTGTAATTGACTACATTCTTATTATTTTCATTTTCTATCATTCAACACTATTACATTGTCACTTTGCATTCAAAAAATTTATTTCATCATTAAAGTTATTAACAATATTTATCATCTCAAAAAATTGAGGTAACTAAGAAAATTTTAAAATTAAAATGACCAGATAAATATCAAACATATTTAGCATATATAAAATTATTATATTTATATTATCTGTATTTGCATATTATTGATAAAATGAATCATATGTTCGATAGATTTTCCTTGGTCGTACACGACTGAAACCAGCCTAGATCCATCTTAACTCTAGATCTATCAAGCACCAAGAGGGATCAAATCTCTCGAGGTGCAAACCTTTCCTCAAATTTTGCACTCAAAAAATAGGTTTTCACCTCTAGAGATTTGATCCCTCTCAGTGCTTGATAGATCCAGAGTTAAGATGGATCTAAGCTGGTATTTACCAACACTCAAAAAAGAGGTTTTATTTAGGTGAATCCTATGAGGCAAATACCATGAGCGAAATTATTATTAATACCATGTAGAAAAAACATTATTACCCCTAATATTAAAATTATTATTAATTCTAATATTCATATTATAATATTAAAATATTAATATTATTAAATTTAATGAATTTGGATCTTGGAGTATTGTATTTGAGTACACTACATGCATTGACTATCTCACGTAAAACATAAACACCTAAACATGTAAACCTAAATGTAAATGTAAAAGTAATGTTTAACATTTAACAGTTAAAATTTAATCTAATTAATCTAATTAATCTAATGTAGGCCGTAATGAAAAATCACTTCTCTCCCTAAATATATAAATTTAACACAAACAAAATGTGGAATTGTATTTTTGAGGAAGCATCTAGGGAGTTGTGCCAAGTGGAAAATAATATTTATGGGAAAGGATTTCAATGTCAGTACAAACTGCAATTGATTTTTAGGTTTGATTTCAATTGCACGAAACTTCTTTTTTTTCTACCTTTTTGTTTTTACCTTTTCATCTACTTCGACTCCATGGATGTGATTATGTGTAATGAATCACTCTTACCACCAAATTAGAATGATTTAATTTCAATAC
Organism: Pinus albicaulis; assembly: GCA_034641835.2. Lineage (NCBI taxonomy): Eukaryota > Viridiplantae > Streptophyta > Pinopsida > Pinales > Pinaceae > Pinus > Pinus albicaulis. The sequence continues at coordinate 377,313,517 of CM076581.1, forward strand.
GAACTACAATTGATTTGCGATTGATTTTTAGGTTTGATTTCGATTGCTCAAATTTTAGTTTATTTCTACCTTTTTGTTTTTGCCTTTTCATCTACTTCGACTCCATAGATGCAATTCTGTGTAATGAATCACTCTTATCACCAAATTAGAATGATTTAATTTCTACCTACCACTAACCCCTTTTTTAAGTTTTCTATAAATATAAAGAGGTTTATGTAGTAAATATAAAAAGAGGTTTTATTTATTGCCGTAGTCTAACTAGACTGCTTATCATGGAAATTCCGGTAATATTTTAAGAAATCCGGCAGTGAATTTTGTAAATCCAAGTTATAGCTATCAAACTTCAATATCTTGGGTGTGCTAGAGGTTTTTGATGGTGTTGAATCCATTTCCACCATCAAAAACATGATTCAAACACTACTGTTGGAAGATTTTTAATTTTTTTTTTCCCTAATTCCAACCATTTTTTTTTCATAATTCCTCCCCCTCTGTAGACAACTCCTTATTTATTTAGTATACCTTAGTCTGTTTATATTTTAATTTATTTATCATAGCTCTGGAGTAAGTGTAAAAGAGGTTTTAATTATTTACCATACCTCCGGTTTATTTAAATTTATTGTTAAATGTTAAATGTTGAAAATATTAAATGTTAAACATTATGTTTATGTTTGCATTTAGGTTTACATGTTTAAGTGTTTACATGTTTATGTTTAAGTGTTTACCCTTTTAAGTGAGATCTATTGTTAAACGTTAAATGCTAAAAATGTTAAATGTTAAACATTACGTTTATGTTTACATTTAGTTTTACATGTTTATGTTTAAGTATTTACGTTTTTAAGTGAGATCTACCCCCATACTAGGTTGTATGCCTTTCACCACAATAATAATAATTAGATTGATTTTTAAATAGTGTCGACATTAGATTAAAAATGTTAAATGTTAAACATTACGTTTATGTTTACATTTATGTTTGAGATCTACCCCATACTGGGCTGTAGAACGCCTCTCTTCACAATTACCCCTGTATTTATAGTTAATCAAACATGTTTAGTGTTGTTTGCTTTGATTCTACATTTTCCAAACAACCAAACATAAGACATTCATAACTTAACAACATGTTCGCTTTAATCATTACGAAGAACATGTAATCTTGTATATCTAATTCTACAAAATATGCATGTATAAAGAAGGACTAACTATAGCCTAGCTTCTTCCTAATATCCATCTATCAATCTTGCTAACTATATCCTAGCTTCTTCCTAATATCCATCTATCAATTTTTTTGTTTCTCTATTTCTTTTTAACAACTATCTTTCTCCTTTTTACCCACAACGAACAAAACCAATAGACCTTGGCCTCCTTTTGGGGAGCCCTATCCCTCGACAACCCGATTGATAGGTTTTGTACCTTGAATTATGAGATGATGTATTCATTGCTTCCCTTATTAAATAGAAGGAATAAATGTTTGTATGGGTGGGTTGCATGGGTTGGCTACCTTCATGTGTAAAGAGAATAAATTTTCTATATTTATTGAGTCCAATGTTTAAAGAGAATAAGTTTTTTATATTTATTGAGTCCAATTAATCCACGGGGATGAGGGATTTTTGGTCTCGTCCTGGAAAAAACTTGAAAAAATATATAGGGAACTATTGAAATTAAAATTATGTATTGCAGAGGAAATTTAAAATTCCCCACTGATATTGAAAATGAGAGAGCATAAGATTTAGAATGAATGATTTTCCGTGTGATTTGGACTTCAATGTCTATTTCTTCATAGGGTTTGCACTCTTAAGCTTAGAATTATGAGGAAAAAAACCATGGCCATGACCAGATTTTGCCTTGAATATGGTGTTAGTGGGGTTTCTTGGCATAAATCAACTCCATAGAATCAACATTCAAATGGATCTAATACTGAGACAACAAAATTAGATTAATGTATGAAATAACTTCAAGAATTCATCTACAAGTATTAATTTGATTACTGAAATTTACAAAAATAAATAATTATTTGAATTCATGCTTCTGTGATCATAGTAATTTTTCCAAAGTCTTTCGATATAATCACATTGGACAGAAAATTGTCAAAAATATATAATTATTTTCTTGTCAAATACCATCGAAAACATCGTCTTAGTGGCAAATAATTTGGAAAGAAATATTTGAACCTTTGTGGGCATATCTTACTTAAAATCCTTTCTTGTACCTACAAAACAAATCTAAAATCTGAATAGCAGAAAAAAGGTACATATTTTAGTGGAATAGATTGTGGATCCAACTTCTCTAAACTAAAAAAAATGAAGCCACTGATATTGAGACTAATGAGACTAATAATCCTCGGCACAAAGGACGACAACCTATATCTGTCCAACTTCTCTACTCAAGCCCAGGAACAAATGAAAGCTACTGGGAATACTAACCAAAGAGCCTTAGACTTCCAAGTGCGAGATAAGGTGTTGCAAAATTTGGAGAAGTTGGACCCGCACCAAGCCACCCAAAGGCCAGAGTTCAAGTTTTCACATCAGTATGATGGGATTAGAAATTCAGAGGTAACGAGGTAGGTAAGGTCCTAAAATCACGAAGTAAGGTCCTGATAAGAAACCAATACAATGTGTCGACAACACGGGGCACCTCGCCTAGTTCCATTGCCCCTGGAATAGTTGTGATTTATAGATACTATTCCAAAGTGGGAAAGTCCACGTACAAACTCGAGTCGCCTATATTTAGAGTGAGCCTATGAAAACACATCAAAGCAATAAAGAGGTTGGTATATCAACATAACTGGGCAGCGACGTGTAATCATGCACATTCAGGGCACATTTTATACAAACATTTAATGTTAACAAAGTAATGCTAGAGTAATCCTAACATTACTTGATTATGAAAAAAATGTTGAGAATGTGATTTCTTAAACTAAGTTTTTGATACAATATGTGTTTCTCTGCCTCAGGAAGAGGCCAAATAAAACCTCAAAACTTTTCATTGACTAACAAAAACATTGTCAATATTTAATAGGTTGGAAAAAATGTAAATTAAAACATTTGTTTTAAAACTTTGGGTATGTTTTTATTTTTATGTAAATACTAATAGAAGATCGATTACTATAGTCCCTTATGCCTTATAACATGGACTAATGATGCTTTTATTTGTGTCGATAGGCACTCTACAGCCCAGTATGGAAGAGATGTGTAGGTGTTAGATGTTAGATGTGTAAGTGTTATATCTTAAATGTGTAAATATTTTTTAAATCTAGGACTCATAAGTATACATAAGTTATGTTATGTAAACATTTTGACTTGGTCAAATTATATATATATATACACATTAAAATTAAAATAAATTGAGATAGGTGTTATTCTCTAATGGTCATATTATATAATCAAAAATAAAAATAAAAATAAAAACAATAATAAATAATAATTAAAATAAACTTGAAATAAATTAGTAAATTTACAGATGGAGGTTTTTTGTATTTTCACAACCCATAGTTTTTCCCATGGTATTATTCTCTAATGTAGCCTATTTAAAGGTTTTTCCCATGGTATTCTTCTCTAATGTAGCCTCTTTAAAGTTATTATTTGTTAATGTGAGATATTCATTACAATAAAACATTTTAGCTAGAGCAAATTAAATCTTAATTATCACCATAAATATCATAACCGCGAGCAATTTTCATATCCGATTTGGAAAAGAAAACCACTCAATAAAGGCACACTACATGAAGACTTTATAGATGCTCTGTGGATGCATGTCTTCCACGTAATACTTAGGAAAAACAACCTTGCTCACTTTTTTACATAGCCTTCAAAGATTAGATTTTTCCAGGTTGTTTTGTTTGTTATTCATTTTATTTCATATTTTTGAAATTTTACTTTTGATTTTGAAGAGAAATGCAAGCACATAAAAAATAAAATTTGGCACATGCAATCCTACGTTTTGTTTATATCAAACGATAACATTAAAAATAAAATTAAAGGAATGATAGTTAATATCTTTGACTCCTGCAAAGACAAAAGTATATATTCTTATTGGGTTTTACGATATAACAAATGAGCTTATTAATCTTTACTATCTAACAACAGAGCATCAAGTAGAATGCATTAACTATTGAGCTTATATATATATATATATATGTCAAACCAGCCTAGATCCATCTTAACTCCATATATTTTAAGCGCCAAGATGGATCAAGTCTCTCGAGGTGCAAATCTTTCCTCAAGTTTTGCACTAAACAGAGAGACTTGCACCACGAGATATTTGATCCCTCTCGGTGCTTGATAGATTCGAAGTTAAGATGGATCTAGACTAGTATAATACATTTTATGCTCAACTTTAATTTTGTGTCAAAAGCTATAATTTGTTCATCAATCTTCTCTTATTTTATCATTGGTATACAATCCATTTCACTCTTTTTGACTAGAATAAAAAAAAAAAAAAAAAAAAAAATTATAAGTATATAACATACAATTAATTAAGCATAGATGCTTATTTGGCTGAGAAGATCATTCACTATGAGGGATTAATTTTCTATGTGGTCAAAGTGGGTTTGACATGTGTCACTTTTAAAGTAAAAATAAAATATTATTTAAATTAAAAAATAATCTTAACTATAATCAAAATAAAAATAAATATACATATTTGGTTACTTTTACTTAAAGTATTATAAAAAGTAAGTAGTCTTGCTTACTTTATTGGTGGTTGATAATACAACCCAATACAAAGTAGGTATGGTAAAAATATTTCACTCAAATTCTTATCTATAAATAAAATATTCCACATTCATATAAAATGAGATAATTTTATATCAACTTTTAAATATTTTTTAAGGTAATTAAGGAAAACACAAATAAAGTTGATAGTATTTATATTTTAATATTTCAATTAGATACATAAATAAACGATAACTAATTTATTTTAATATCAACTATATATATGAACTGCAATAAAATATTTTAATGTGTAAAGAGAAGAAGTAATTGAAAGCATAAGGATGGAAAGTGATATTAAATTGTATTTAAAAATATGTTAATAGAAAAAAATTAATGTGGACAATGTAATCCATAAAGAAAATATTTCAATGATCATGTTAACTGCATTTTTCAGTATTATAATCATGATTAAAAAAAAAAAAAAATCCTTATTTTTATATGATTTCAAGTTTGAGAGATGACTTATATGATGCATATATTGTGAATAAAAATATTTAAGTAATAATCACATACAAGTATTATTATTTTATATTGAACACTTTTATTAAGGGTTAATTTTGATTCAAAGTTACACTCAAAATTGCAATTTAATATATATATATATATATATATATATAAACCATCATCTATCAAGTGAAAGATGCAATTTTTGCAGGTGCAATTTTTTAAAGTTTTACATTATAAAGTAGTTTTCACTTCAAAATATTTAATTCTTCTCTGCTCTTGCTAATTTCTAGTTACAATGGATTTATACTAGTCTTAATACAATCATTTTATGTAGTGTAGAACTTGTTTTGGAGTAAGTTTATATTTCAAAAAATTTAATCTTTACATAATCACGGAAAAATTCTATTATTAAAATTACTGGGTTCAGAATTATAGACGTATGGTAGGATATTCTAATTATACATAAAGGAATAATATAAGTATCAACAGATATTCTAGTTCCGCATGTGATTATTGTTGAATCTCTAATTAAACTGAGAGGGGGGGGGGTGAATCAGTTTAATACATTCCTGATCTTTTAAACTTTTCAATAAACTTATTTACACCTTCATTTCAAACTCTATTTGATGTGAGAGTAATCTTAGAATGTAATCTGAAAGTATTAGTTTAATAGAGCAGTAGAATTAATTTGAGAGCAGCAGGTATTAAGCAAATGATACATATCAGATCAATACATAAATATCATGCACAGAGACACCCGCATATAAGGAACCCATAAAGGGAGAAAAACCACATCTTATTATTGTTGTGATGTAAAGGCAAGCTCCAACTCCCTTCTCTCACCATTGCTTTTTCTCCAGGCAGGCACCATCCCATGAGGCTCCCACTTGACTCCAAGCTACAACTTGCAAGGAAGCACCAACTCCCTTCGCCTTTCTGCAGAAACAACCTACAGAGGCCTCAACCCAGCTAGTTACAGAATCGACGACTATCAAGTCAGAATGAGAGAAGTTCTAACTTCAATGGTCAACTCAGTCAGCCGATTTACCTCGTAGAGCCGCCTGCTTCAGCTTTCTCCTTCGTTCTTACTTCTTAACTTTCTGCCTTACTCTTCTATATTCTCGCTTTCTCGATTTACTCACTATCTATCTCGAATATCAAGATTGATATATTTATAGATTTTCCATATGATCTGTATCTCCGTTTAAACTTAAATGGAAAGTCATGTCTCTTTATTTCGCTTTCTTGTTCCTTTTTTTACTTCACTTATTTTAAACAGGTCTAGGTGGTTACACTAACATTATGGGAGTCGTTTTCCAGACGAAGAAACATCACAAACAATAAAAAACAATTAAAATATTTACATTCGAATTTAAATGAGAACTCCACTAATTTCGTTTTGTCTCTTGAATGGCTGCTAAGATTTGTTCCTTTTCTTTCTCTTCCGACCTGCCTTGGTTTTTCCGGACCTGTTTTACTCTTTTCTCGTTTTTTGATGGTCATTCGCATGGTCAGCCGTTGCACTTCATTTCTGCACCATTATTTTTATAATAACAGTTTATATATAAATAATGTACCAGATCAATTCTGGGCCATATTCCAACGCTTTTCATGCCACGAGTGTCTTGTTGATGTGGAACATTCCGCAAGCGGAACAGACATATATCACAGTCATTGTATATTGATAATCACCCTCCACCTTAAGCCGAGGCCCGTGGGTCCACAGACCACGCGGCACTTTTCAATACAATCACAACAACTTATATATATATATATATATATATATATATAACAGCGCCTTCACAAATTTCCGTTTGCGATTAGAACTGGAACTCAAACACTTGTTAATCATAGTGTAAACCCATAAAGTAAGGGCTTTAATGTAGTGCAATCCATTGCATAGAAAATTGATTGGAATTAGAACACGGATGTGGATGCATATATCAACTCCCGCTTATGTGGATGGTCATGTAAATAACAGCGTTTTTACAAAATTAGGCTAAATCTGTCAATCGGAGGAAGTTCCGTTGCGATTGAGAGTCCGGATCGTTGAGCCTATTAAATCCGCTCGTATATGCCATCGGTGCCACTTGACGGGGCATATTACAAAGGACTTGCGATCAATCGGAAAGTTCCGATGCGATTAGCCGGAATTCAAATATATATACCCCATCGTTAATACACCCATCGGGTCCGAACTCTTAATCGCAATCGCAAGTCTTTTAATATGTGTTGCGATTGACCACTGTTCATTGTATTTTGCCGATGCGATTGGGAAAGGACTTCAAATATGTTTGAATTATAATTCATACCTCCATCGGGTCCGGACTTCCAATCGCAATCGCAACTCACATGTTCTCCGATGCGATTGACCAATGCCGATGCGATTGGGAACTCAGATGCGATTAGCAATAAACTGTGGCATATAGCTCAATCGGGTCCGGCCTTTAATCGGAGCACATAACAAAACTCCGCCGATTGAACCTTTTCTCCGATTGCGATTGGGGAGGGGTCCCACCTTATAATCCATTTCGTTTTGATAGAACCTTTGGTTAAAGTGCTCCGCTTGTATATAACTGATATATATGCTTATATATATTTTGCCGCTGGAGTGAAGCGATTCCCGGAATAATGTTTGTATTTGTTATATGTGCTCCGCCGGTTGGAGAGTGCGATTCCCAAAATATGGTTCTGTATTATATGTGTAACGCCCGGCTGGAGTGTGCGATTCCCGAAATAAGATTCATGTTGTATAACGCCGGTTGGAGTGTGCGATTCCCGGAATATGGTTCTGTATTATATGCCGCTGGAGTGAAGCGATTCTCGGAATTTTGTAACTTCTCTCTGCCTCTGTCTCTGCCTCTGCTCCACCGGTTGGAGAGTGCGATTCCCGGAATTTTGTAACTGCTCTCTGCCTCTGTCTCTGCTTGTCCCACTCTGCCTCTGTCTCTATCTTAGATAATGGTTCTTCAACATTACTTTCTTCTACTTAATTTGTTACATTTTGACTTTCTTGCTTGCCTCTGTCTTCTTTGTTGTGCCTCTTTGCCTTCACTGCTCTGGTATTGCCTCTTTTGCACGAGTCTTTACTCTTTACCTATAATAAAATATTTCCAACAGTCTCCCCCTTTGGCATTGATGGAAATCCACTTTCTTTGTTTGCTTTCTCTTTCTCTTGTTGCTTGCTCTTCCTGTTTGCCTGCTCTTCCTCCTGTTGTTTGTTCTTCCTCCCCCTTTGACATCAATGGCAAAGGACGACACCTCATCTCACTCTATCTCATTCCTCAGCTACTTGTCTTATGCTCTCTTTGTTTCATCTTCTCCTTGAGTGATGCTACTCCTTAATTTCCCTTTTGCTGCCTCAGGTGTTCTTCCTCATCTTTGCTCTCATTCTCGCCTACTTGTCTTATGCTCTTGTTTCATTCAAGCCTGATCGATGCTACTTTAATTCACCTTTTTCCTCAGCCTCAAAGTTCTTCCTTTGCCATCTCCTTTGCCTTGTCGCTGCCTCAGGTGTTCTTCCTTTGCCATCTCCTTTGCCTTGTTGCTGCCTCAGGTGTTCTTCCTTTGCCATCTCCTTTGCCATCAATGACAACATTTCCAACAGTCTCCCCCTCTGGCATTGATGGCAACACATCCACCAATAATCCAATGCTTCCTCCATGTCTTCCTCTGTCTAGCTTCTTTTAGAAGACACTTTCTTCTATTACCTGCTTTTCCTCCCCCTTTGACATCAATGGCAAAGGGTTGCACATTTCTTAGTGTAGATTCTATCTTTTCATTTTCTCTCTCTGAGATGTGTTTAGGCATTCTTCTTCTGACTTTGTACCATGCTGCTTTGATACCATGCTGCTCTATACTGGTGTACAATATTTGTTGAGAGAACACTTTTGAGAATATTTTAACTTGTATATACACATTAAGTCGATATCATTCCAAAGTAATGACAGCTATAATTAGACTTGTATAATAAGAGATGCATCATTGGATCAAGACTTAAAGATTGTTAATGCTCCGAGTGACATATCAGGCTTGCTTCAACTATACTTTGGTCTATATCCGATGTAGTGTGCCAATATATTTCTGTTGAGGAAGATTGCAGATGGAATATGTCTTCTTCTGCAATAGACATCTGTAGTCAAAATTTATTCCATTGTGATGATGCCAATATATCTTCTATTGCTGTGGTTCACCTGTACTGCCTATTGTTGGTAATCTGTGCTAAACTGCTGACAGGGATAATACACTTAAAGACTGAAAGGTCCTTGTTGTTATTGTAAATAAATGAATCACACCAGAGCTTACAGCTTATTGTGAGGATAGGCAATATCTTTCAATATAAGAGACTAATGACTTTCATTGCTTACACACTCTTCCAAAACAACCCCTGCAAATCCTTTGTGCTTGAGGTTCTTTTGCCATAGTTCTTTGATCTTGAGGACCTGTATCATATTGCTGTTCCATGATAACTCTTGATATTCTATTGATAGATATGCGACCTGTACCTAGTACCAATTGATATTACCTTGATAAACCATGCAGAGATTTCATTTTAGCTTGCACATGAACCCATATTTTCCACTATTGATCTTCCCACCGTTCACACCAACAATCATCAATATACTAAATCTGATCTTGGCATCATTAACCTGCTACTTATTTTGTCATCCTGATTTGAAAGAATGTCACTGCATTTTATTTTCTATGACAGTTCCAGAATCACTGCTGCTTTATACACTGCTTTATATACCAATTCAACTGTTACCATGGCTTCTTGATGCCTTTTTAATAATCGCAACCAGACTTCATAACAAACCTTTGAAGATTTGAATATACCACTCGCTTTATAGTTCGCCGCCCGACCTTGTATTAATACTCCATGCTTTGAAAAACAAACATTATAATAAGACTTTCGGACTGGCCCACCTATGCACCGTACCTCCTCTATCTTCCATGCACTTTTATTAAACTTCGCGTATCTTCATCGAATAGTCACCGCCGGATGTCCCCTTTTCAAATCAACGGTCCTGAGAAATTCCGCTCGGTGTCCCGGTACTGACGTTAACTTGCGAAATCACAGGTTAAACGGTGGCTTCCAATACCACCTATGCCACGTGTCAACAATCTTATGGAATCGCTAGCCCTCTAGATAATACTGCCTCTGTACCAAAAGTGGTGCGAAATAATCCGAAAACCATAAGTGGTTTTGCTACAGTGTTTCACCAAGGTTCCGGTCTTCTTTATTAAATAGTCGTTTTTCAGTATATTATAATGATTCGAACCCACTCACGAAGGTTTCGCTCCACCATTCACATTGCACATTTCACTATGGTTCCGCTTCACCATTCACAACCCTTGCACCATACATAACCTTTGCCGATTTCCACCATACATAACACGGTTTCGATTATTCTTATGCAGAGGTTTCTTATGCATTTCTTATAAATATTCTGCTACAGGGTCTCATTCATACGGAATTCTCGTCACAAGATTTAACTAGTCAAATGCCTTTGCTGCCTCTGTTCTCCTTCTAACAATTTTGCTGGCTATTGTGAGTTTCAGATGGTCTTCTTCTTCCATAGATCTCTGTTAGAGAAACTTCCTTTCTCTTACTGATCTCATAGCTGTTATCATTCCAAGGAGATCTTCTTAAACTACTTTCATGGGGTAAATATATGAACTGCTCTCCCCCTGGGATGTTGCTTCATATCTATAACTGGTTAGATATTTGCTTTGTTTCGTAGAGCAGCTCCCCCTGAGACTATGCTAGATTCATTATGTTATGGAGATAATAGGCTCCCCCTTTCTCTTTTCCTTCCAAACTTTATTGAGGTTCTTCATAATGTCTGCACTTCTTTTAAATTCATAGTTTTGTTTGATTTGCTTTGATCCCATCATCTGTCTAGAGTTCTTTAATGTATATGGAAGATTACAGTCTTTAGCTTTGTGACCACGCTTGAGGCATACATAACATCTTACTTGACCAAGGTGCATTTGAGCTGATGTATAATATTTCATTCCCCTTTTTGAACATAATTTACAATCAACATATTTATGTCCAAATTCATTGCATGCATAACAATAGCCATAGAAATGATTTGTGTACCTGGTGGAAGATTGTCTTTTCCCTTTGCTTGCTTGAGGGGTTCTTCTCTTTTGCTGCATCCTTTGCTGGTTGGACTGGATTGGCTTTGTCTTACAATATGTTGCATTATGTCGTGGTTTATGACAAGATAAACATGTGCTAATTTTCATAGGAGGGAGGAACCTCCTTTGACAACTTCCAAATTTATTCACTTCATCCTTAGGAGCATGTGAGCCTTTAGTAGCTGATTGTTTCATCCCTTCATTCTTTGTCTTCTCATGTTGTTGCTTGGTTATGTTTGTTTCTTTACAAATCTTGTTCTTGCTGGCTTCTTCTTCAGTGGGAATCTTTTGAGTTGCTTCATCTTCCTTTGTTGCCTTTACAAAAATGACATTCCTTTCATCTTCAATCTTGGACTTGCTGGTTTCCCCTTCATATCCTATCCCAGCCTTTATGTGAGGTGGTCTTTGAGCATTGAGAATTTGGTCCAACTGTCTAGAGCTTTTCATTAGAGGTGTATTCATTAGTAGTTCTCTTTGGGCTTTTTCTAAGTTCTTTCATAGGCTCATCACTTCTTCTTCCAATCTTTCACATTCCTGACTTTTCTTTCTCATTTGTTGCAGCAGTGTGTCTTCTATCTTCCTTGCTTCTTCAAGGTGTGTCTTTAGGCCAACAATTTCTTTCTTATCTTCAAATTCTCTCTCATCACATATTTGCATCACTGTCTTAAGGTCTTTGTTTTCATTCTTCAATCTTTCTATTTCAGTCAAAGCAGTGTCAAGTTTGGCCCTTTCTTCAGCTGCAATTTCTTCATGGTTCTTACTACCATTCAAACTAGCAGGTACTTCATTTGATTGAGAATCTTCTTTTTGACATGAATTTCTCTTTTTCTTATTTCTCTTATCCTTCTTGTCAGTGCAGTCCTTAGTGTCTACTCCATGTATGAAGTGCAGTCTATCCCAGATTTCTTTTGCAGAGGTTAAATCCATTATCAACTCAAGGTCCTTGTTATGAGATTGTCATATATCACACATTTTTCCTTAGCATTCCTCTGTTGTTATTTCACTGTGGGTGAGTCTGTGCAGTAACCATCACAAACAAGCTTCCATACCTCTGGATCATCAGCCATAAATCCTGTCTTAACCTTATCTCTCCATTCAGGAAAGTTAGTTGTATTTAGCACATGTACATTTTGATAGTCCATGACTCAACCAGATCTCCTTCAAGCTATTAAGCTTACACCAAAGGAACTGGCTCTGATACCAATTGTTGAACCCTTAGTTAAACTGAGAGGGGGGGGGTGAATCAGTTTAACACATACATGGAATTTTAATACTTTTCTTTTAAATCTTATTTACACCTTCATTTCATGGTCAACTTAATATGTGAGCAATCTTAATCTGTGAGCAACAAGTATTACTATCAAACAGATTTGTTAATGTAATAGCTGATTGAATATGAGAGCAGCAAGTATTAAGCAGATGAGATAAACCACATCAACACATAAACATCATGCACAGAGACACCAGATATAAGTGGAAACCCATAAAGGGAGAAAACCAAATCTTATTATTGTTGTGATGCAAAGGCAAGCTCCAACTCCCTCTCACCACTAATTTTCTGTAGGCTCCAACCCACAGGAGGCTCCTACCTCAATTCTGCAAGCTACAACTTGCAAGGAAGCTCCAACTCCCATCAATTGTGCACCAACCCATTGTGAGGTTTCCAACTACTAAATATAATCGACATTTTATCAAGTTACAACTTGATGTGGAAGAACCAACTCTATCTATTTTCTACAAACACCAACTCCACAGAGGTTTTACCTCGCCACATAACCGATATCTATCAAGTTACAAATTGATATAGCAATTTAACTCTATCTATTTTCGCAGTAATTCAACCTATAGGAGTGCTTCCTACTCGCCGCCATAACTGACATCTATCAAGCTACAACTTGATAGGGAAGCTCCAACTTCCTTATTCTTTCAAAAGAAAACACTTGCTAATTTACCTTGGATATCAGCTCTGTTTTGTACTTTCTCTTCTGTCGTTCATCAACTCTTATATCAGACCTGCATCATATCTGCTCAGCCCTTCCTTCTTCTCTTCTTTTCTCCTCAATTCTTCATACTCAACATTCTCTATATTCACACTCTCTGACCTCTTGCAGCTTTCTTATTTTCTTCAACTATCTTCAATTATGCTGCACACTCTCTCCTCTTCTCATTCTGTTTTCATCAATCTCTCCTCTTGGATATTACCCCCTTTTATACAAGATAGCTTCATGACTATTTGTATTCTACTGGGAATTCGAAATGGACAGTCATGTCTCTTTGCCTTCTGCCTTCTCATCTCTTTTCAGCTTACTCAGAAAAATGTAACTGTAGGTGCTTATTTTAATATTATAGTGGGATATTTGCTCTCTTCCGGAGACTTGCCAATGCATCACAAACAATAAAAACAATTAAAACATTTACATTCGAATTACAATGTGAACTCCAACTCACTCATTTTGTCTCTTGGCTTGCTGCGCATTTGTCTTTTCTCTAACTGTCTCTTTGTCCCTTTCTCTTCTCTGTATGCCTTTCTGTTTATGGCTGCTGCGTAACTCCTGAATTTATGAACTGCATTTTTATTTTATTTTTATACCAGCGCTTTATATATAAATGAATCTGTTGACTGTAATTCAATCCTTTACACGCATCAAGTGTCTTGTTGATGTGGCGAGTTCCACAGGCCAGAACATACATATATTAAAATTGTATTACATTAATAATCGCCCTCCCGTTAAGCCGAGGCCCGTGGGTCCACAGACCACGCGGCACTTTTCAATACAATCGCAACAACTTTTTATATATATATATATTTATATATAATAGTGCCTTCACAAATTTCCGTTTGCGATTAGAACTGGAACTCAAACACTTGTTAATCATAGTTAATAATCCCATCGGGTCCGGGGTTCAATCAAGTGCAATCGGGGCGCATAATAGAAAATTTCCGATTGCGATCGGAACACGGATGCAATTTTCATATATCAACTCCCGCTTATAACTGGATCGGGTCCACCACTTCAATCGTAGCGTTTTACAAAGTCGTGCAATCAATCAGAGAGTTCTGATTGCGATTGAGATTCCGGATATGATTGAACCTATTAAATCCATCGTATAATGCCATCGGGTCCGCCACTTTATCGGAGCATATTACAAAGGACTTGCGATCAATCGGAAAGTTCCGATGTGATTAGCCGGAATTCAAATATATATACACCATCGTTAATACACCCATCGGGTCCAAACTCTTAATCGCAATCGCAAGTCTTTTAATATGTGTTGCGATTGACCACTGTTCATTGTATTTTGTCGATGCGATTGGGACAGGACTTCAAACATGTTTGAATTATAATTCATACCTCCATCGGGTCTGGACTTCCAATCGCAATCGCAACTCACATGTTCTCCGATGCGATTGACCAATTCCGATGCGATTGGGAACTCGGATGCGATTAGCAATAAACTGTGGCATATAGCTCAATCAGGTCCAGCCTTTAATCGGAGCACATAACAAAACTCCGCCGATTGAACCTTTTCTCCGATTGCGATTGGGGAGGGGTCCCACCTTATCAAACTTTGTTTTATGCGCTCCATAATATAAATGCCTTGGACCTTTGTTTATGTGATGCACTGCACATATATGTTTATATATATTTTTGCCGCTGGAGTGAAGCAATTCCCGGAATAAGTTTGTGTTATATTATATGTATAACGCCGATTGGAGTGTGCGATTCCCGGAATATGGTTCTGTATTATATGCATTGTATTGCCGCCGGAGTTAAGCGATTCCCGGAATAAGTTTGTGTTATATTATATGTATAACGCCGGTTGGAGTGTGCGATTCCTGGAATTATGCATATGAATGTATCTGTCGGCTTGGGCGATTCTCGTAATTTTATAACGGCTCTGCCTCTGCCTCTGCTGCTCCTGTCGCTCTGCCTCTGCCTCTGCTTCTTTTTGCTGCCCTGCCTCTGTTCTTCGTTGTGCCTCTGCCTGTTTCTGCTTCAACACTGCCTCCTTTGCTGCCTTTGTTACTTCTTTGTCTCTTCCTTTCTGCTATATCTGTTGTCTTAGTTGCTTTGTGCTCCTTTCTCTATTGCGTATATAGAATCCACTCCACCTGTTATACTTGTAGCACATCCTATGAGGCTCCGATCTTCTACGCCTTCAATGCAACAGTTCTTTTCCTCAACTTCGAACTCCGCTACGTTACCAGAGTTATGTTCCTCATCTTGATTTAATTCTGCAGAATGAATTGATGTATTCTCCCCAACAGTGCTTCACAGTCTTCCCACTAGAATAATTGTTCCTCATCACTCTGTCTCATTCCTCAGCTACTTGTCTTATGCTCTCTTTGTTTCATTTGCTCCTTGACTGATGCTACTCCTTAATTCTCCTTTTACGCTTCGTGTTCTTCCCATAGACTGCCTCATTCCCTCGCCCATTTGTTTTATGCCTTCTTTGTGTCATCCGTCTCGACTGATGCACCCTTAATTCTCTATAACCACGCTGTGTGTTCTTCCTTTGCCATCTCCTTGCCTTGCTGCCGCCTCGTGTTCTTCCTTTGCCATCTCCTTTGCCATCAATGACAACATTTCCAACAAATTTTTTCAGTCGTATAGTAATAACCAGTGACGACTTCTTTTTTTTGAATAATTACCAGGAAACCCAAAAAAATAAAAAATAAAAATATAACCGTCATCTAAAGGATGAGCTAGAGAACCGCACTGAACTAAAGCATGAGCCAGA